>CAEGAG010146481.1:0-25194 GCA_903067065.1 Brachyrhaphis terrabensis
GGCAACAACAGGCTGAATAATTGTACGGTATGCTAACGTTACATGACACATAAACAACGAACTGAGAACGTGCCTGGTATGTTAACATAACATATTAAGAGTTATTCAGATAACTATAGCATAAATAACATGCTAACAAGTTTACCGAACCATCAGAATCACTAAACGCAATGAAGTCTTCGTCCTCCGTGTCGCTTGTAAACAGCTCGGCTGACTTCTTCTACCTCTCCGAAGGTAGAATAACGCAGGCCTAGAGCGCCCTCTTGCGGCTTAGTGTGAAAATAACATATGATATAATGTGTAAATTTCCACACATAAGTCGCTCCGGAGTACAAGTCGCACCCCCGGCCAAACTATGAAACAAACTACGACTTATAGTCCGGAAAATACGGTACATATTCATGAAAGAAAAAAATAGCAAATATTAATGTAACTGTGTTAAATGCATATCTGCTATCTTATATGAAAGTAGCTTTATATTTATTATTGTACTATTATTATGATTGGTCATAACTGACGTAAAATAATGACTGTTCCTGTTATTATGTTAACATTTCACAAAAATACCTAGACTCTTTCCTCAAAATACCAACAACCAAAACATGTAACTAATATATAAAGTGTGAATTTGTATGGTTTATATGTGCTGAAAGCCCAAGTTGAAATCCTTTTATTTTCAGAGATGATCCTCTTTTTAATTTTTACTATGAACTGCTTGAAAGAGATTGATCCTCAATATTTTGAATTTTTTTAACTTTGTTAATTGGCGTTCACATTTTCGCAATTATTTTATTAACACAGGTAAGAAAAATTCCAACACACAAGGAAAAATGAGTTGACTTTAACTTTCTGTGTCGAGTAATAAATAATTTGTAAACATGTGGAGAAAAAACACAGATGAATTTGTGATTTATATAAATAATACAAAAAAACTAAACAATGTAGTTTTATTTTATATCAATAAAAATAAAAATTTGAAAGCGCCTAAGTGCAACACAAGACCTCACATGCTTTCCAACCCAAGAATAATCTGAAAGACTTTGCAAAGGGCAAAGTGTCCATATCTGTTTTGACCAGAGATGGAGTCAAAACATGGCCAGGTGGTCACAAATCCATCATATTTGTTGTAGCACTGCTGTTTATGTGCTGTGGCTGAGCTCGACCCTTTAAACAAATGAAAAATGGCTTTGTATAAGTATTTATACCCCTAGATATTTTTTTCTTACATTTTGATGAAAAAATTCAAATAACTTTGGGGGAAATCATGTGTTGTACCAGCACAAAGTAGTTCATAATTGTAAAGTGTAAGGAAAATAGTGATGTGATGTGTTGTGGCCCGCTTTAAAGCTGGTAAAACAGAGACAAGGGATATAATCTCAATAATAAATTCCTTGTGATGTGTTAAAGAAGTCAGGTCTCTAAAGCAAAGGGCAAAGTGTGGCAGAACAGGCAGACTGTTAATGAATTCAACAGAGCAACAGACAAAAAGGGCAGACTGAAGCATACAGCAGACTGTGCTGTTGATGCGGATAAAGCAGCAGACAGAGAGTTGTACTGAACTCTTAAGCACAGTTCACTGGAGATGCGAATCGGGAGCTACAGGTACTCTGTCAGATTCCTGGGTGAGTCAGCGACCGCTTGAAATAGATACTGCGGGCATGGCCTTGATCACACTTTTCACCAAATGAATCATTTATCAAACGTAAACACCGCAGCACAAAAGTCAAGCTTATTTTCTACCTCCTGGTTAAATTGATAAAGATGGCCAACGGAAAAATGCGCCATGTGTACACAAAAACACAGTGTGAGTGTCAACAGAGCTTTCGGGGAGCATTGGCAAGCTCTGAGCAGCATTGTTCCCTGGAGCTTTGTGTTTTGTGTGTGTGTTTGTGTGCATGAAGAGGTTGAGAGTGTACATTTTGGCCTGGTTATGTTTGCAGAAGGGCAATCAGGCCTGGTGCCCAAAACCAGTCAGCGGAGCCAGCCGGATCTGGGCAAATATGCAATTTGTGTGTCCGTGTGCTCATATACACAGACGGTAGTTGTGCTGTGGTAGCACACATTCAAGCGCGCGCAAACACGCAATGAGTCAAACACATAATGCATATGATGCAAACAAACAAACAGGAATCCAGATTTTATTTCTCTGTGTCGCTTTGTAATCCCACCCTCCTTCTGCCACGCACACAAACGCACACATACTTACTCTGCTCAGAAACAGGTTGGCTATTCATATTTCAGGTTATTTCAGAGGGAAATGTGCATAAAAGCTGATCTCAGGCTGCCTGATTCAGGATTAATGTGCCAGCACTCAGCAGTCTTCAGAGACAGTAATGCACTGACTCCCAAAGGCTGAACGAGGACTGAGGGGGAGCACTATAAATGCTAATAAACCTTTATGATAATGGATCACAACACAATGCAGATTCTGGACTTCATGGATCTGTCACATGCAAAAACGCCGGGCCTGTCCCGGCCTCCTGCTTCACCAGAGTGAGGAACAAACACGTACAACGGGACTACGGTGAACACAAAGCAGGAAAGAATGGCGGGGTGAGGGGAAGAAAGAGAGGGACAGAGAAAACAGAAGAAGAAAAGAAAAAGAGTAAAGATGGGGGCATGTGATGAAAGAGACAGCTCTCCTCTCAAGGAGCATAATCCTCTTGCAAGCTGAGTTGATACTCTCTGTTGTTTCAGACTCAAATGCTGTTTGAGCCGCCGGCCTGCCAATGCAGCTGACGCCTGGGGCTTGAGGGGAGGTGGGAAGAAGGGTGGGGGGAGTCACTGATGTGACTCTGCTGTTCATAGAGAGGGAAGTGACAGAACATCTCTCCTCCCTATTCCCTTTCTCTCACTCTCTCTTTTTTCCCCTCACCCTCTTTCCTCTTCCTGCTCCTCACCTTCCGTTCTCCTAAAATGGGACATTGGGAGGTGAGTATAATCAGGATTACTCTTCCCAATGTGCACATTCACACACAGACATGAAGTATGAAGTCCTGCGGACACACGCACGCGCACGCACTCGCGAAGGCCGTCCGCGCATGCATGTGCATGAAGCGCCGCAGTAATGAGAATCTCTCACCCACCAGAGGTTTTCAAACATGCAGAGCTGCGGATATTTCTGTCTCCCGAAGGCAGAACGACACAAGTGCAGCGTCCATTGAAAAGAGCAGTTAGGATGCAGCGGGGCCATGGGGGGCTTGAAAAATGCAACAGGAGGAGTTAAAAAAAACCTGAGAGACAGTAAGGGTCTGGAGAAGATGAAAGGATGAATAAAACAAAAGGGGAGAAATTAGGAAGGGATATTGCTGTGGGCCAAAGGAAAAGCAGATGATGGGGATGGCGCTGAAAAACCCCCACCACCTAGCATCTCACATCTCTCTCCATTAGGTAACCTACTGTAAAGGAGGAGCAGCAAGCATCCTATGACCAACAGCAAACCTGTTCAACTGCACGGCTTTTCCTATTAGTCTCAGTCAACAGACATAAAAAGGCGAGATGAAATGCATCAGAAAATAAAAAGACGGGAGTGGAAGGCATTTTGAGCAGCAATGGAAAGCCTTCTTTCTAACTCAGTGGTTAGTGAGCCTTTTCCACAATGAATCATTTCTTTTAAAGTCTGACTCAAGCAACATTTTTGCACATTTTCTGCACTTAAAGCACTTTTGGATGGCATGATCTATTTTAAAGTGCAGTGCTGACTGCAAGGGCATCAGGTACTATTAAATGATCAGACATAAAACCAATAATCATACCCTTGTTGTGAGGAAGAATTTCCCGAGGTGGCAAGTAAAATGTCCTTTTTCATATATATATATATAAAATCTTTAACATTTTAAATTAATCAAAATGAATTTATAATTTCAGAGGAAAAATGGGTCTGAACCCACTGATTATTGGGCTGATGCAGAAATTACTATTCCATTACACAACTGCAAATCTTATAAATTGTATCCAAACATATCTCAGCAGTAGATTTTTTTTTCTTTTCAAATTGGCAAATTACTTATATTTGCCAATTACTTACCTGGAGCTCTACAATATATTCAGTCACAATCACCATTAAGATATAACTGCATATAATATTGCAGTCACAGAGAACTGTTGGATGGAATATTTGGTAGATTAAAATATTTCAGCTGCATTGCCAAAATGAATATTTAGCCGCTTTGGTGGATTTTCATTGTGATTTCTACCTGTAGCTGATATTATCTTACTCATCAAGATTCTAAAGACCAGGGAGACTTTATGCCTACCACCTCACAAGAGCAGTCCACTCTCAACATGACATCAACTTGTCATTCACAGAATTTCCAAGTCATGAGTAGGAGGTAGAGCTTTTGTTTCCTGGCCCCTTTCCTGTAGAATCCTTCCCACCTTCAATATGAAACATGAATACACTTCAATCTTTTAAAACAAAGCTCAAAAATCTCCTAGGGAAAAATCCCTATCACACATAGCTTTTGTATAGTATACCTGTTCTCACTTAATTGTGCTGCATATTTTATTGAACTCCCCCTATAACCCATTTGTTTGGTTTAACAGACTTAAAATTTTTATTTAGCTTCTTATTTTAACTGTTTTATATTGTAGTTTAATGTTATTGCTTCTATTGGAAATCAAGCTTAGTCTTTGTAAACCTTTTGCCTAACTGACTTTCTATTGCCTAACCTCAGGATCTATTTATTTCATGTTGAAGGTTTGCTTGTTCAGCTTGCTTGTGTTGTCTTTTACAAGCATATGAAAAGTGCAAAATGAATAAAGCTGAATTGAAATGAATGTTCTTAATCGCTCATGTACACATGTAACGTCGTCTCCGCTCATAAATAATTAATGACCGTTCAAGGCAGAAAGGTTTGTTAAATGACACTGAGTGATTTTCTTGCTGGATGTAGAGGCTTTTTAGTCCATTTTACTAACACTTTACATACAAATAAGGCCAGGAGGTTGACAGCGGAAGCTTTTCTAAACCACTGCTACAATCGGAAGACATTAAGACCCGGGCCCCCTCCCCCCGGCCTTCATCTCAGCAGTTTGTAATTCAGATTTTGCAGCTTTGAAGCTGAGACGGATATGAATATAGGCATGAGAGGATCCTTCTGAGGTTTATTATGGAAGAATGCAGCTAAACATATTCACAAGATTCTAAGAGTTTGGCTAGCAGACCATAAAACAACACAAAACGATTAAGGACAGGTTTTGGAACAAAAAAAAAAAAAAATCAGTGTTATTAGATATTTCCAATGTAGACATCAGGATCCTATGCTATAAATTTTAGATTGGAGAATCTCTACCTCTGAAGATGCTTTCGAGGACTCACTCATTACTTGTGGCCAGATTTTTAGATCAACTCCTAAATTTAATGGGAGTTAGCTTCGAATTAAATAGCATGAACAACATACAGATTTTTCAGTATTTAGTGTGAAGGTCATAAAAACAACTATATATATATATATATACATATATATATATTTTTTTTTTACACTGAATAAAAATGCATACTGTTGATTCTTAGTATCATCCCCACTGTTCTAATCAGGACTCTTACAGTTTAGTTGGCAGAAAAAGGTGAAATGTTGACAGAGTTTCAGACAAATTGAGACTGAGTGCTGCAGATGGCTAACGGTCAGCCTCTAGCAGCACTATCACCTGTCAGCATGAAACCCGTCTGAGTCTGAACTGCAATTGATCATTTCTAGATCAATAAGTAAACTGATCAAAACTGAATTGCAAAATTAAGGAGGGATTTATGAAGCCTTTATTCTATTAACTATAACACTAAATATGAGTATGTGTGAAGATTTTTTTTTATTTTTTTTATTAAGGGCAATGGGACAACCTTTGAATAACACAAGAATATAACTGCAACAGTTATATAACAGTTAACCATAGCAATATACTAGATGGTTCCAGCAATACATCAGCTAATTTCCTGCTGGCTGCGCTGGAGGACATATGGAACAGTGATGACACAACACTTTTACGGGACTGATGCAACCAAACAGGAAGAGCCGCAGGGAAGAATCTGTAGGCATGTTCGATTTTACAAGCATATCCAAATAGATTTTAACATTAAAAACTTAAAATGTGTAGCTCTCACCTCAAGTTAAATAACATTTTTAAAATTTCATACCCTGTCATTAATAACATGCATTTTTTTCCCTTTGTTTCTCTAAAATGCTTCTTCCTTAAATAAATGCAATCTGTGTATTTCCATGACAACACCACCTCAATGTGCGAAATGTTAGATGGTCACTGCAAACACCTAATTGATGCAAATGTGCTGCATGTTTGTGCTGTTTGTCCCAAAGTTATAGTACCTAAACATCATCCTGTATTGTCTACTACAGCCATGAACGCTCTTGAAGCCCGCATGCAGGTGATTCAGCTTTTACATTTTTCCGGCTCTTAATAAAAGTAAATATTACTTCACTTAATGATAGCCTGCACTAGCGAAGGCAGAGTATTTTTATAGTCAACGAGAAAATACGAATGTCATCCTGACACTAGAGAAGAAGCTAAGAGAAATAAAAGATCATGCTACCAAAGTAAGAGCCACTCACAAACACAGACACACACGCACATGGAGGCTGACCCTTGAGGTGCAGCTTCTGTGGTAATGTGCTTTAGATTGGGGCTATGTGTGCAGAGATGATGGGCACAGTAACAGATGGACAGGAGTCTATTCCCTGGGCTACCAGCCTTCTGCTTACTACATAGCCCTGCCAGCTCCACAGTCCTCATCCATCTTCTGCACCCCCCTCCTTACCCAATCTCCGCTGACATCCCATTTCATTTCTATTGTTTTTCACAATCCTCTTGGTTTGCTCAACTCCCTCCAACCTCCTCATCCCTCCATTATAACTCCTCTCACCTCTCCTTGACCAGCTCCCACTCCAATTTTCGTCCACAACTGAATTACTCCTGGTAATAAAGGCTTGCTTGCTAAAGCATTGCCTAATCCAATGACTTCTCTTGTTTGAACAACCGTTTGAAAAGCCACCCTCTCTTTCCTCACCCAATCCAGCTGTGCTGGGCGAATGGCCAGTGCTCAGATCGTAGCCTTAAGAGCCACATGTTGTAACTTAAGCTCAAATCTTGGTAGGGCAAAACCTTATTAAGGCTTCCCTGCAAGAAGACAGTCAACATTAGATTAACACCCTCACTCTGGCCAGGAAGCGGAATGATTAGAGCAAGCTGGAACGCTAAAATGCCCCAGAGCCAACAGACTAGCTGGCCCTCACTTCGGCCAGTTCATGCTCGGTTGCACTCCAAAGGACTATAAAAAGAACAGCTTGCTGCAGCCTGATGTGCAAGGTGGGGTGTGGCATTGTTCCATTGTCACATCTACAACCTCCATCCCGGTGGCTGCAGGGCCGAAAGAGGACACACGTGTCAAGCTGAAAGAGAAGTCCGTCCGTGTCTAAACGTGTGTGTTTACCTCTGATAATATCCAGCTTTGCAGTGGTGGTGTTGTTCCCTTGGCTGTTGCGTGCCACACACTCGTAGACGTTCTCATCTCGAGGAGCTCTGAGAGGCTGGATCCTCAGCACGGCTCCAGCACCTCCGTCAAACTCTATGGTCTGGACAGCCACAGGATTTACAGAGTAGCATATATTAGTCACAGCAGAGTTAGCATTTCAACCCTAACAGTAAAGAAGGAACTCCCTTCTTTTCTGATCTGTAGGGTGGCCATATTTGAGAGTGTTGTCTTTGACAATCATGACAGCAGATTTTTTGAGACACTTGACTATTTCAGTGAATCATTAAATACATTATGTACCTGTAAATATGCTCCAGAGGCTGGTGGTCAGTAGCTTGCACAAACACTGTACTTACCAAGAACAATGCGATCCGGATTCCCTGTTTGAAATGAAGTCTTTAGAATCAGTTAAGTCACATTCCTTCACTGTTAGACCTCTACTTATCTAGAAATGAAAAACGTCCTTCACACTCTTTCGTTTGCAGCATTTACCTTTTTGGTTGATATTATTCCGTGAGTTTCAAATAAAATTGTGCACATTTGAATTGCTCTGTTCTAATCAAGATTTTGAAATGATGTGCTACTCATTCACGCTCTGCCAGAGGTTAGTTGAGAAAATTGACATCACTCTCGTTAATCTGTCATGCTGAAGTCATGGAGTCATTAGTTTACTTTAGCAGCTGGAATACACCGCAAGCCTTATTCTGTTCAAAGTATAAAATAATGATTATTCCGGATCTGTAAAGGTCACCAATTACCACTCTACAGGTCTGCCTCTTTAACAGAATGATTTCTACTTCACAGTGACAAAAAAAGGTCAAAGCAGCCCAAGAAATAAACAGTAAGCCTCATTTAAAACCGCTGTAGAGCTTTTGGTATCCTTCTGGCTTTAATGCTACTGCCTCTTTAAAGAACCAGTTCTCAGGCAGACTTTGGGGGGAAATAAACACAGGTAGGCCTGCGTTTGTATGACCTTCTAATTCTCAAATTGCAAGGAACAGATAATCTGTCCTTAAAATGGTTCTAACATACTTACTAATGTAAACTATATCTAGAGCAAAATGACTGGGATTCTGAAAGATGAGCGTTGTCTGTAATGATACTAGCAGAAGGGCAGATAGGAAAGCAGGCACACAATTTTAGCTAATTGCACAAAGCAGAAACATTTTACGTTTTTACATCTAAGTGTAAACCTACAGTTTTTTCCACAACAATACAGTATGCGTGTGCATACATAGTCTAACATAAGAATAGGTTATGGTTTTGGGAAGTCACTGATGCAACTTTTGAAAAGGTAATTTGTGTTTGTGTTGGAACACTAACCCCAATAGAACCAAAAACACTAGAGAGGAGATTTTCTATGTAACTTTGTCACAAGCCGTGGGACTAGTTGCAGGAGTTACAGCTACCAAAAAAACATAGATTGAACATGACTGAGACACAAAGCAGATACAAAACAGTGTGATTGGGACCACATCTGTTCATATTCAGAAACTCTGTTTAGAAAGAAGCTCCTCGCTGACAGTCAGATGTTGTTCTGTTTTTAGAGACAGGGGAAGGGTCAACAGTTTTCTCAGGACTTGTGGCTCTCTGTGGTGTATTTTCGTCCATGCATGTTTTGCATCTGCTGTGATACTGGTGTAAGGCTGGACAGCCTGCATCTCAACTCTATTGCAGCGATAAAGCAGACAGTATGTGGAAAGCATGTAGAAAAACAACTGGAGCAAACTGGTTTGTAAAATATTGATTCTTAGTCTAAAATATATTTAAAAAAATGTAATTTGGCAAATGATCAGAGTTAGGAACAATACAAAAGATCTACATTAGAATGTAGACAAGAGATTTTCTTTTTTTGTTTGTTTGAAAAGCATGGATTGGATAGAAATCAGTCCAGATGCAATGTCAACTGAGCAACTGCAGATCTGTTACTTGAAAAATACATGAGTCATTCAAGGTAAGAGAGAAAAATATTCCTCAGAATGCTGCCAGATTTTTATTTACTTATATTCTACTTTAGTCAGAGCCATCTTAGAATCCTAATCAAGTGAAGGCTCTAGCTTCATGTTTACTGAATAAGCATGAGAGCGTCTCTGTGTTTCACAGCGTTAACTTTTCAATTAGCTTAAGTTTGGATGGAGCATAATAGAAGCTGTGAAAGATTAGACCTGTTGATGTTTTCTAAAAGTTATAGTTCAAGTGCAACTATTCTCAGATAAATTTGAATTTGACAAATATTCAAAAATGTCACAATTTACCTTTAAAAGAATGAGGAGATAAAGATCCCTCAGTATGAAGCAAAGTACTTTAAAGGATAAAATCAGCCATTTTATCCTTTAAAATGGCTGATTTTGATAAGACTTTTGAGGTTTATAACTCTAAAATGATTAAATGTAGATTGTTCACCCCACACAGATGTATAAATTCTAGCCTATTTATTCACTGAAGTAAATGTTAGCTCATGTGAGAGCTCATCATTGTGCATTGTGACAACCACCTCGATACGCTGGGAGTTGACCTTCTTGCCCTTCTTGTTCCAGTAGACGGCTGGCTTGGGGTTGCCAGTGGCCTGGCACACAAATGATGCCACACCCCCTGACACTCCGATCTGGTCTGTGGGAATTTTGGTAAACTTCGGTGGAGCTGCAAAGCAGGAAGGAGAGAAGAAAAGGAAGAGTGAGAAATGGGATGAAGCAAAGAAACAAAACAACTGAACAAAACCCAGACATGAAAAGTAATATTTGGAGGAAATCAAATAAACCGCTAAGGCAGAAATAGCAACTCCTGCTGATCCACGCCCTATTTCATTTTCAGGGACTGGTCAGACTGACTTGTGTCCTGACGGCTGCGCCATTGTGCTTACTTCCTGGGTATCATCTAGAGGACAAGCTGAAGGACTTCCTGTGGGTCATAAATAAAAGATGGGTCTGGGCTTCGGGCTTCATAGGAACATCTCTCTCTCTTTACGCCCTCCTACCCCCCATTACTCCCAACCCCACCCCTCTCTCTCTCTCCGGCAGGACAACACAGAGCTGTATGCAGCACAGGCTGTCATCCCACATGAGCGTTTCACAGGTAGGAGAAGTGTTGGCTGAAGATTCACAGCATGTAATTGGCTTAAATGTATTAATACCAGAGGCATGATTTTTGTGCCTGTAGAGCGCCACACACCTGTGGGGGGATTTGGAATTGCGGAGCGCGATGATCCTAATAAACGGCACTGGCATTTCCGCTGTCTACTTCCTCTTGGTGGAGGAATTTGAGAGGATATTTTCAGGGATTACTGCAGGAATGTGAGACGTTTTAAGGCACTGCAGTTGCCCTCTGCAAGAAAACAGCAATTTCCAAGTGTGATATTGAACCAACAGTACTGAACCTACACTTTTCGCAGAAGCTGAGTCAGACCGGTAAAACAACCTCACGCATCCACCCCTCGATATCTGTCTGTGGCCTGTTGCCATGGTGCCCAGCTTCACTCCTCTTCAACTGCCGAATCGCTGCTATCCATCAGGGCGAAGTCAGGATGACCCTTACCATAGCAACCTGGTTCCCTCCTCCCCTGTGTCTAGGTGGGCGAGGTCGTACTGTGTTGATTGAAGACATGGTAGGAATGATAACAACAATAATATTAAGAAAATGGTGGGGGAGAGCGGAAACACATCTGTCTATCAAATATTAACAGGCAGATAGTGGGTCTAATTCTCTTCCCACTCCTTTCTCTTTTAAATAGCCAGACGAAACACTTTCCAGTTTCTCTACAAAGCCTTGACAGGAACCAGAAACATGCTGTGACCAAAAAAAAAGCCTTCTCCTTTGCTTGCTACATTGTGTTTGGCATGTCAGAAATAACGCGGTTTCATTTTATGCTTGCCATAATCCTGAGCAGGAAGGAGCATAAAGCGCATAGTGAGTAATCTGACTGAACAAATTTATCCTTCCCATATTTAGATGCCGGAGCAGGTTATTTTATGCCTGTTAGACCCTCAGAAACACACACAACATGAAGCAAACTGCACCTTCCCTGTGCCAATGACATGAGTGCCATAGAAATAAAAAAAAAAAAAAAAAAGAAGAAAAAAATAGTCGTCACTGTAGAAAGCAGCTTCCTCCTGTCTGTGGGATTACACAGGAACTCCATGTTAGACTCAGGGCTTGAATGTGGGTATTTTTCATTGGCTTTGTGTTGAGTCCGAAATGTTTTCTATGTTCTCTTAAACGCACCAATCCTTGTGCAAAACTGATCCCACTAGCAGAATAACCACTTAAGCCTCTTCTGACAGCTGGGAAAAGCCCTCGAAGGCTACGGCTCTGAATGGATTTGCACTCAACAGAAACTTGTTACGATCAGGATGTTCTTGGGAAATAAAGGTCTAATAAGGACCCCTGTCTTTTTTAATAATAATAAAAAAATAAAATTTCTTCACTGCCATGGTCTGCCACTGACGGACAACTGGTCGGGTTTTAATGGAACACCTTTGTGACTTGTAATCACTCACCAGAGAGATTGACAACTGCTGAGCTCAGACGTAACAAGGCACAACGCCTCAGTGTTTTTGTCATGCCAAGTGACAAAAAAAAAAAAAAAAACATAATTGGAAGTCAGAGTTTTCCTCAGGTCTAACTATGATCAGTCCACATATTTTTCTTTTCAGAAGTGTTCGGTCCGAGGATAATTTCTTATCAAATGTTTCAATTTGTTCGACCTTAAATAACAGTACCAAAGGCAAATGTATTAAGAGCAGCCAGCTTTGGTCTCACAAGCCCTAAAGCCAGTTTTAATAATGTATCTTCTCCTGTTTGTGCCTCACTGCTGTCAAACTTGTTTTCATCTCATGCTCAAAAGTGTAAAAAAAAAAAAAGAGAGAAAAAAATAAAGCCAGTGATACAAAGATAATAAAATAAACTGGAATTGCTTTTGTTATCTTTTGGGAGAAAGAAAATTACATTACAAGCATTATTTGAAACAAGAAAGCAAATAAGAAACCAAATTACCATGAACCTTTCCAGAATTTGTTAGCAAAAACCTGACATTATTTAATAAGTTAAGTTCTCCTTTTTATTTGGAAAAGAAAATATTTTAGATCAAATCTAAATCTGGAATTGGGTTGACTTATGTTTGAAATGACCCCGATAATTTGTCAAATGTTGGAAAACAGTTTTGTCTGTACAAGTATTATAAGCTAATATAATTAGGGTATCATTATACTAGGTGTGAGGGTGTGTGCTTTAAGCTGGACACATTTTTTTTTTAACTTTCTAATAGGAAAAAATTGTTGTTTCTTGAGTTGTTTGACTGCCTTGACAGAAACAACAAAAGAGTGAGTCCAACTGGCTCACAAAAAACTGTGAGAATATTACAAATGGTTAATAAGTAGCTGCTAATGGCACTGTATTTTTTCCAAGCTTAGTATTAGCACTAAACTAAAGGGATGATTCACTATTTTTATGTTTTCTAAAACCTTTACATCATTAGTGAAAGTTAGCATTGGGAGTTTAATACTTTAATTTTGATTAATTAATTCCACAAAAAAAATAACAACTTAAAAAATTTACATTCTTAAACACACTGCAGATTGTTGATGTACATCCCATCCGAATTTGTGCTTCAAATAATAAAATGCAAATTTACTAGTTTTCACTTGTACAAATTTAAGTGAATGCAGAGCAGAATGATCTACAAACTATGTAGGGCACTGGCTCTCTTGTGTGTTTGCAAAAGGATGTGATGAGAGTCACACCGTATAATGAGGATGTTATATGATTAAAAAAGTGCTTGATGACACCGGTCTCAGTGGAACAACATTTTTGAGAGTAAAACTTTGTCATAAATATCATTCAAAAGCCCATTAGTCTAAAACCTAAAGCCAGGTAACATCTGTGATGACATGAAACATCCAGACAAGATCAGAAAACAAAATGTCACGCCAGCATGGTTTTAATCCGGAGCCTTTTTCTGTTATTTTCTCTTTGTGTTTCCATGTTAGTGTAGAACAGGCGTGGAATGTCATTAGAAGGACTCTAAAATTTTGGAACATTTATTTAGTTACTTTGAAACAATAGCTTTTTAAAATCCTAGTATGCATTGATACCATGAACTCACCCATGCCTTCGTTAGCATTAGGTAGGTTAAAAACTTTAACATATAGCGTGGTCAAACAGATTTCTATAAATCTATACAACAGTTTGTAATTCATAAATATTTTTTTCAATTTGTGAACCCCTTCTCCCCCCAAAAAATGTGATTCTTAGTTTTCCGGAAAATATTTCTAGAAAATCTCAACTTGTGAATCAAATATCATGTCTCATTTTGTGAGTAGGATGCATCAATTCACCCTGAACACACAGTTAGTTGGACAGGAGGAAAATTGAAATAAAAAAAAAACAAAAAAAACAAAAAGCACTATTTCCAATTTTAAACGCTGAGAGGTGTTAGGTTCCATATTTAGCTTTATATCTTATCTGCCATCAAAAGAAAATATAAAATAAACTTCAGCTTGGTGCAAATTTCAGAACACTGATAGAAAGCCTGGCTGAGAAATTCTTGGTGTGTGTCTCTGTGTGTAAACCACTGAGGCAGGAAATGTGTTGAGATGTTGTAATCAAGAAGATGATGAGAAACATGCTGATGGGATCTCCCGCCTTATCAAAACACATTAACAACGCCACAGTTCAGAGCTGATGTACTGACAGGACAGGATTCACTCCTCGAATGACACCCACAGAGCGAGCACATGTACTTACACATTTATATATAGACGTGCTTGTATGCATCTCATTTACTTTTTGATTGTCAGATGTTAAAATGACAAAGACACAATGAAAAAAAAAGGAAGAAGTAGATATATTATTTTACCTAGTGCTTCACACAAGCTGTCCCATGGCCTGGTTAGGAGGATAATCAAAGGCAGCAACAGACACAGGGGCGATGAGAAGAAGCAGAAGCCAAGGATGGTTCGCCTGGACTGTGCCAGAACTCCGTCTGGCTTACACGAAGGCATGGCACCACCGCCGAGTTGGTTGGAGATGACTAATATGCAGGTAGGGCTTCACTCAACAGGGGTAGGCACTCTGCAAACAGAACAAGATGAAGGTCAGGCACATTTCTGTCGCATCTGATTCATCGTGCCTGCATTTTAGAGCTGTTTATCTGCAACTTCAATGCATCACGAGGGGAGGAAGTACAAAATGTGTCTCTTCTGAAAAAGCAAAAATGTAATCATTATGAAAATCAAAGGCAAATTTATGAAAATATAGGATTAAGTTTTCTGATTTAAGCCTGAGCGCTTCTGACTTCTGGGATTAGAAGCTCCAGCAGGCTGACTGTGACGGAACTAATTCCAGAACAATAAAGCCACTGCTCAATAACTATGGCAAGAAACAGAACAAAACTGTTTTCGGCGTGCAGCTTCTGTATTAATAAGTCTCCTTCTCTAGTGAGCCATGAAATGAGCTGCAATGATACAGATTTAAGCATCCTAAGCATCCTTTTTTCCCCCTTTAGACACCCTAATAATTTCATTTTGGCTGCAGCCTAATTCCCTCTCAGCATTCAGTATTTCAGCATTCTGCCGACACATGAAAGTGTCAGTGCAGTAATATATCTATAGTAGGAAACAGGAATGGAAAGCATTCAAACAACGAGGATTTGGAGGTTAGTAGGAATTTCATCTGACAGCAATTAAAATGCCGCTGCTTTAATTCATGTGAACCCCCGTTAGATAACCACAAAGCCTTTGGGGGAGTTGCCATGGGTACTATGCTCTCTTCACTGCCATAAACACATGCACACAGAGCGACACACATCTGGAAGTCCCAACATAAATCAGCTTTGTCTGCTCACAGAGATTTGGAAAAGCTGCGCCGAAGCTCCGCATCCGCGAGTCAATAACTCCTCAGTCTTATCGCGCTCTTCCGTCCCCCACCTCTCATCAAAAGATATGTCAGAGCACAGGTGGAGAGGCCAAATGAGAAAGGGGCCTTTGTTAACCTGTCATACATCAAATGCATATATCCTTGCCTTCAAGTAGCAATACAAGATAACATATATGCTCCTGAGGAGACATAATACAGGCGACAGGCCACGCTGTGATTCCCATGCAAATATAGACATGCAGAGACAAATGAGCTCGCAACTGGAATCTGATGATTTTGATCTTGCTTAGCTTAGACTGGTGGGACATTTTTCCAGTCAAACAAACAGATGTGTTTGCTAGTAGATCGTGTAAAGCACCCCTAGTTGTGGGAGTTGTTAATGAGTGGAGAACATTTCAAGTGTTTTACAGATCATGGAGTTTCAAAAATCAACCTGAGGAGACAAAAATATGTAAGGCATCAATGTAAAAGAAAATTTTAGATTTTTTTATTTTTTTATTATTATTTATTTATTACAGGAACAAAGCATATAGTAGCATTTCTGTAAATAAGAATGCCAATTTTTCAAGACATATCTTAGCTTCATTAAGGTTATGAGAGAGCAAGACTTTTAACAGATAACAGAAAGTTAGTAAGCTAATCAAACAATATGAAGCAGGAAAAGTAACCGAGTGGCCTTTCAGCTTATGTCACTAAAGAACTTGTGTGACTGTTGGTAGCAACTCCAGCCATAATTAGTTTTTCTTTTCAGAATTTGGTAACTTCATAAAGGCTTCAACTTTTTGTTTTGCCTTAAAGTAGGAACATCCTGTTTTTTAGCCACTACACTCTTTCTCTCTTGCAGTGTGACTTTGCCTCTTGTTAATTAATAATCCATCACGGCAGGATGGTTGGAAGAAATACTTTGAATGCTGCTCTTGTATTAAAGTTCTTAAAAAGGAATCGGATCCAGCTAAAATCAGTACAGGCAGATCAAAGATAAATTTCTGACTGGTACATATCAAAATAAAGTCCCTGACTTTCCATACGTACTGTCAGACATAGAGGAGCAGCAATGGCTGCTCTACTTTAATAAAAAAAGGGGCCTTTCTAGAGAGTTGGATATTCAAAGATTCCTCCAACCTCTTTTGGGGCTAATGACCTGCTCAAACATATTACTGTCTGCCAGCTCCTAAACTAAAAATAGCTCAGGCGAAAATACATCTATCTGATACAGGCTCTTATTCCTGCCACTCTGCCCTCGCCTTATCTAACGCCGGGTAATAGCAGCTGAATCGAAAAGCTTTCTCCCTCTCAATTGAGCGTGATAAGAAAAATCAGATCACAACTCATTCAGCCGCCATTGGCAGCATGTTAAGTAAATTCTCTGCTTACGAAAACTCAATTTTCCCCGCATTAATCTAAGCAGGGTCACTGTTCTGCACGCGGCCACATGGCCACTGAAACATTAGGTGCGACTTGTGTGTTCTGGTGTCTGTATATGATTCGCCCCTTGTGCTGGATTTGCCGGATCCTTAATGTTTCTCTGAGAGCAAATTCTGACCTTACAGATCATTTTCGGTTGATCCACTCCTCTCCTCCTTGTTGTCTTTCACATGCTGACAAACCCTCTTTGCACTCCTTCGTCTTTAGTCACATACCCTCTAAAGTAATCCCTAAATCTTCCTCCCATATCTCACTCTGGCATGAGACTATATTCCTGAAATCTCCTCTTCTTGTGCTTTCTTTCATTCCTTTCCGCTTCCCGCCCATCCACTTCCTTCTCACCCTCCTTGTTAACCTTTTCTCTCTCGATGTTGCCTTCTTCTGAGATACCCTATCATTCAGCTTCTTTGCTTTTTATAGACAGTCTAATCCACACTCATATGCAAATCCTCTTCCTCTCCCCCAGCTGTCCTACACCGGCTGCTCCAGCTGCTGTTGGTCCATTGACACAGTTCAAATAAAAGGGCTTACACCATCCTACAGCTGTGGATGATGAGGGAGGATGCCAAAACAGACATGCAGATGCAGCAGCAGACCAGACCTGTCTGGGCATGTTTCTGCTTGTGCTAATGGTATTAAAACACTGCGAGCGCAGCAGGCTCATCCTCTCAGGACACAAAGATAAAGAACAATAACTCACTTGGCTTGCTTACAGGAGCAGAGTTAAAGTGAGTAAGCATTGTGAACATGGAAATCCTCATGACTCAGGTCTACTGGAATCTGTACACCCCCCTTCCCCAGCTCCCCAACTCCATATCCTAACCCCCATTCCCCACCCCCACCGCAGAGATACCACAAACTGCTCCCTGTGATCATCTGGCTCAGCATCCAGAGAGCGGACAGCGGGGGTTGGTCTTATTACCTTTTCAGCGTAGAAACACAGATGGTCAGCCTGACACGTAGATTGATGGGGGATACATGCTGCTGTTTATTGTGGGGAAGTAGATAATGACACCCCAGCTCAGGTGGTGCAACGTACACCGCTTATTGTTCTCCATCAGGCTGATGAAATAACAATGTTTAGGTGGCATCCAAGCTGCCCCTGCTCCACTGGGGCTCCCCTCAGAAGATAACATGTTTTGTTTCTTCCGACCCCGCGCGCCAGCCACCAACCTTACCCACCGATGCCTCTCGCCACAAGTGGGATGATCTCACAAGGCATGTCGTCATGACAACAAGCCATGAGCACTAAGAGAGAGACCGAACCAGATCTGTATCTCGCAGCACCGTGCTGTCTGTGAGAAAGTGCACCTTGTGCTTTTTGTTCTTTTGAATTGTTTTAGCAGTAAGTACTGGTGCAGGAGTTACAGTTTGGATTTTACAGATTTTAAATGCAAAAAGACATTTTTTTAAATGATTTGATTAGGACAGAAGTTGTATAAATCAATCTAGTCCTGTTTGACTAAGTAATTGCTCCCCACACATCAACTGGTCGTCCCATCATTGATGCACAACTGGCATCAAGTGATTGTGGAAACTGACAATGTTTTTAGTTTTTTGTTTTTTTCATTTCACTGTGAAGGAAAAATGTTCTTCTTCAGCCACACTGGAATGCACAAAAATGAAATGCATTTTTGTGCATTTCAAACATGCACATTTTCAAAGTGCATGTTTGAAAATGCATTTTTCAAACATGAAGTGCATTTTTAAGGCTATTTCTCAACATCTCAGTGAGGTTTAAGTTTGGACTTTATCTAGACCACTAGAAAAACTTTTTTTTTTAAAACAATAAGTGATAGCCAAATGGCTTCATTCACTGTCGCTCACTTCCTCCACTGCCACTGCTGAACAGACTTCATTAAAAAAATGGTGTAGAAGTATGAGGTCATTGTCCTCCTTGTGCTCACTGATTGGCCACAATGAAATGCATCCTGAAAAATCAAACTCAATGGGACAAACCCCAGACGAAGCACTGAAGGGAGACGAGAGTCGAGGGGAATTGCAAAGGAAAACAATGGCCAGGCTAATTTAATGAGTGATTTAAGAAGGGGGTGAGGTATGTGGGGGCAAACCTTTTTTTTTTTTTTTCAAATGAAACCATGCTGGTTTGGATTTCTTTTTTTCTTTGGTGTATAAAACTATCGCTTGTACTCTGATTATTTGCATTGATTCAGATATTAATTTGAAACATTTAAGTGCGACAATAAAAAGAAAAAACATAACAAATCTGTAAGAGGGAAAATGGTGCCTCACATCTCTCAACTTGGCTTTACATACCATTTTGGAGAGAAGACATTTGGTAAAGGATTCATGTGGGATCCAAGGAAGAGATGGGAGTGATATTACTTTACATTTCTATGATCCTGGACACTGTAGGCAAATGGCTCTCACAAATGAATGCACACACACAAACATGGCAGATGGCGAAGCATCATGGGGGAAATTGGCGCACACTCTCTCACACACTTCTTTTTGCTCTGTCTTAAACACGCAGTCACACACACACACACATACACACACATAGAGGATCAGAGGCGCAGGATGGAGTGCAGCTTACTGCAAGCATGAGCTACACCACCCTGGTTACATTTTTAGCAGAAGAAATAAAATATCTGAAGCTCCTCTCCGACAAGAAAACACACCTGTCACTCAAATGCCGCAGCTCCCTGCCCTGAATTTAAATGAATCAGGAGACCTGGTTGCATCCACTAAATCTCCATCCGTCTTGCTTAATGCTGCAGACAGCATGCTGAAATTAGGGAAGGGGATGCGACTTGCATTCAAATAGTGTTATCTGGGGAAATATTGACATATAGCAACAACATTCCTGAAGAGCAGCTACGCATTATGTAGCCGATCCAAAGTTTTATACAGAACTGCAGTGAGAAATTTCAAGGGTAAGCATGTGAAAGTGACCATCTTTAAATGTTGTCTTATTTTTAGGGTCTAGCAAAAAAAGCACACAAAAAACCCCCCGTTTTTGTGATAGAAAATTCACAAACGGACCTCAAGTTTAAGAGCTGGGCAGCACAAGATTCCCATATGATTCCCTTATCCCACATTGCCACCAGGGCAGTCATGTGAGGTGCCTAGAAACTTGCTCTCACAAAGCACCGCCTATTTCAACACAGCTCCTCCTAGGAGCTGCAGTCTGCGAACCGAGCTCCCGCCTTACAGAGTGTCCTCCCCCGTGACTCGCCCGCTCAGCTCCTTCAGACTAGCGGCAGGAGCAACTAATAAACACCTGGTGGTATTACACATCCAACTTGCTGCATGTTTTTCCTCTTATTGTTTGTTTTCTTTATATGAACTGTAAATAAAGGTCACTAGTTCCACAAAATATAACAAAATAGTCACCTGAAAGAAAAGCAACACCAGAGTACGATGCTGCCCCCACCTCTGTTTCACTTTCCACATTTTAGCCCAGATATACCTTAAAATGTATATTGCTGTGAATATTTTACAACCTTCAACTGACTGGTACCTTTAGACGGTGAGATTACTTTAATCTACTGCCTGCAAACTTTGGCTTTAGCTAAGGGATCCAATATCAAGAAAATCCTTCTAAGACAGCTGAATCTATATTTGATAACAGATGAGAACTGATGAAGACTAAATGCTGGAAATAAATCAAATTGTGTTTCAACAAGGTATTAGTTTAATGCTGTGTAAATTTATTCAACTAGGCTATTGACCTTTTTTTTTTTTTTTTTTTTACTGTTTTACTCTTTTATTCTCCTGGACAGATTTGTTTGTTTTTCAGTGTTTAATTTTAGGATTGTCACATTAAAGGTGGAAGCAGTCTTAAAGGTGCAGTATGTGATTTTTACAAAACGTATGCTTTCTTTTTTTTTTTACATTTTTGTTAAAAGTGTCACCATTTTGTAACAGTGTGTAATAAGACAGATAGTCTGTGAAAAGATCAATCTCCTTCTCCTCCGCCCTGAGCTACTGTTGCCATCTGAAAAAATGCACCACTCCCAGTCAAAAACAACCAATCAGAGCCACAGGGAGGGTCTTGGCACTGTCAATCAATGTCATGAATCTGAATCTGCTAATGGCGGAAAAACAACTTACCGTTACAGAAAAATCATTTATCTGCCTTCATCAGTGGCCATGCTAACTAGCCTGAGAATTCATGACAGGCTGTGCTAGCTGCAGCACAGCAGAGAGCGAAAAAGGGAGCGAGATGGGGGTTGCACAGCGCCACACAGAGGGAAACTGACAGAGCTAAGACTTGCCTCCTGACTCTGACTGGCTGTTTCCAAATAGCACTGGGAACACTGGGAGAAGGCAGAGTAGCTCAATTGTTCTGTCTCATACTATGCTATCACCACATAGTGAAAATATGTGAAAAAAATATATGTTTTTTTTTTTTTTTTTAAAGTTACATACTGCAGCTTACTAACCATGGTCTCTTTTTGCTTAAATCTTAAAAAACTAAAATTTTAACTTGCGTGTGTGCACTTTTGAGATCCTCCTGGTAGTGAAGCAAGAAAGCTCCTCACCAACCACTGAGAGTTTCATCCCAAGTCGAGCTACCTGGAGGCTGGATAGACTGAGCATCAAAGGCACCATCTAAGATGAAACAATGAAGATTCAAGAGTACATCGGGAAGATGGCCCCCAGCAATGAACTACTAAATGAATGTTTTAGGCAGCAGAAACTTGGTGTAGAACAGGAAGACCCATCATGGAAGCATAAAACTCAGCATATTGCACCAATGGAGGATTGAGGAAGAAGCATTAGATACTGAAAAATTCCTGCAGAGATTGACAGAGCTGGACTGAAGGCAAAGGACTTGCACCATTCAGTACAAGAACAATAAGGGCTGTTTTTATTCTAAATTAGTCAAGACCAAGGATGCATCTTAAACAAAAATGCCATTTAGACAGTTCCGTTTTGCATTTAAGACCTAGGAAAGACCAACATCCAATACAGCTCAACTAAACGCTGAGAAAGAATAGCAAATATTTTCCACAATCACCTGGTGTGAAAGTCCCAGATCCAGATGACCATGATGGTCAACAACAAGAAGATAAAAGCTATAAATAAAGCAGTCTCAAGAGGAAGAGATTTAAAAGTGGCAACGTATACACAGTTTAGGGAATAATAAGAGATCACAGACCATTTTTAGTTGATATAGGTGTACAAAAGAGAAGAAAAACCAAGTGAAACTTTTTTTCCCTTTGTAGCACTTCCTCCCACTGGAGTTTTAATTTACATTTTTGTAAGATCTACATTTGTACATTTTGTCTTCCCTTTTGATGTGCCTGCAGGTACTTGATTGTGGGTTTTCTCAATGACTCCACTGAGACTAAGAGATGATTCCTTTTAAGCTCTATTATATAATGTTCAAAACACAGCATGTTTTCCTAGTTTTAATGGAAAAGCAACATAGAAAGAAAATTCATCCTACTCAGAATGTTTGGGAAAGTAAAATTAAAAACAATATCTGACTGCATCTCTCTCTCTTTCTCCCTTTTAGAGGATGTGAGTTTTGCTCGAGGCAAGGGTTTAATTAATTGATCACCCACAGCTAACAGGGAGAATTATCTTAAAATCTGCAACAGCATCCTTGCTGCGTAACACTCTGTCTAATCCCAGTATTAAGAGAAAGTGCTTACACAGCTTCTTTTCCTGAACATCAATGAAATTGCAAACCGGCATTATAGTTTCTGTCTAAGCCTATTTTTATTTTTATTTATTTATTTATTTATTTTCAAACTGGATGTACCTTGTTCATTACATTAATATCTCCAAACTAAGGCAACACATGCATTCAGGATGATGAACAAAGCGGGAGGCGGAGAAGGACAAGTGATTAACCAAACTAACTTTCTCTTTGACCTCAATCGCTGCAGGACAGAGCAAATCTGCTGTAGCCCAACAATGGCGCAGCAAAAGCACACCCACATATAAAGGGGATCCAAGGTCAGAGCGAGACCGACACAGCCACAAAGAGGCATCTCGTAATGGATGGAGCAGGGCTCGGACGAGGCAGCAACAGATGGGCTGAATCCCGCTAAGCAGAAAATGCATTACCGAGCGGAATGAAAGTACATATAGAGCAGATTATTCCAGGCTTTTGCAATTGATGACAACAGCAAGGAGGTATTGTTAATACAATGAAGAGTCAGTACATGTACAATTCATCAAATTAAATTAAATTATTTAATGACTTATAAATAGGCATGAGCTAGTTACCGGTGTCTGGGTGTATGAAGGTTTTAAAATGTTCTGATTACAAAATCAACAAAAGACTGGACTTTATATTTTAATGTTCTGTTCTGCAGATACACCCGCACAATGGCATAGGTAACAATAGTCTCTGCTCAAAGCACTACAGGATTGTATCTCATGGATATGAGCATTTTCAGATTAGGCTGTCCTAATTAAAAAAAAACAAAAAAATCAACTAAATTTAACAGGTCCATCCTGTCAGCTCTTCACCGCTCAAAGAATTTGTTCACTATTCTGCAAACTCACTGCAATCTAATATCTGGAAACTATTACTGAAAATAAGCTCATTTCAAAATATCTGCAACCTAGCGTTAGACAGAACATTGTGCTAAAGCTACAATTGGTAACGTCTATTTGAAACCTGTTAGTCCACCTGACCACCAGTGGTGCCCCAAGAAGTGGTCAGTGGGGACGTGACCACCCCAGAGAAGATCCTCGCCTCCTTTAATAAATAATGCTAAGTTCATACAAACCATGCTCATCTTCTTTGTTCAAGACATAAATACAACTCTCTATGTACCAGCCTAACATTTCCACTGCCCTCATGTGGCCACCACTACAAAAATTTTCCACTGTTGATCTGTTATTGATGTATATTTCATTATGTACTTGCCTACTGTAGCTCGCTATGTGTCTCTACGAACCAAGCTTGCTGTGCATGCTGTCGGGGACAATAACACTCCCTGTTAAAGGGGGTGCTAAACATCCAACAACTGAAGAAAACGACGAGTCAGATCGTAACCAAAACTGTTTTTATAGTTCAGATAATTTATCTCTCAGGACCAACAAGGAAATGCAAGCTTGGTTGATGTTGAGGTAAATCACTTAATTCTTTCCTTGCTGTTATTTTCTTCTTCTCTTCTGATTAGATACTGCATAAACCAACGCAATATCGCCCTCTAAGAGGCTGTACAGAAAACTGTACATCTCTGAGTGGAAGGTGGTTGCTTAGGTAATCTAAAAATAGTATGAACATTGAGTATGCTTGTCCACACAGACGCAGAGGGCGATGTCAACCTCTTATGAATCGCGTATGTATAAAGCAGCCAACTGCATAGTTGTTAACCAAGGAGAAGGTTCTACTATCAGCTTGTGTAACAATCTATTTAATGAGCC
Organism: Brachyrhaphis terrabensis; assembly: GCA_903067065.1. Taxonomy (NCBI): domain Eukaryota; kingdom Metazoa; phylum Chordata; class Actinopteri; order Cyprinodontiformes; family Poeciliidae; genus Brachyrhaphis; species Brachyrhaphis terrabensis. Next base: position 24,137 of record CAEGAG010146481.1, read on the forward strand.
CTATAAAATTTATCAAATTAACTATGGCTAAACTAATTTTTTTCTGCTTTATGTGTTGCTTTGACAACAATAGAAGTAACTCCCTTCATGCTTTAAATAAAAGCATTTAGATCATGTTCTACATCTTATCTTAGTCTTTATGTGTAAATACTGAGATTCAAGGTTATCTCATTGTGAGATCCTCACGCTGGCTCAGCCATACCATATTTCTGTTAAATCTGGTCATGGTGTTAAGTGCTACATAATATGCACATCACATATCATGACCTTTAGGTGGAATGAATATATCTACTATTAATCTTGCCTACTTTCCTAATTTATTAGTGGTAATAAATTAGGAATCGAGCCAGGATTTTCTCCCAACGGAGTTGACTCACAATTTCGGAAAATATATTTCTTAGAGTAAACCGGCGACAAAATTCAAGACCTATTTTAACAGTTCCAAGAATCTCTGTGACTTGACATGTCCCCATTGGGATTTAGAAAGGGGTATATGTGTCACATAGCTGGCTGAAAACCTTGCAGCTTCAATCTGCCTCTTATGCAACAACAGCAGCAACAAAAAAAATCCCACATGCATCTTAGCCTGACAGGTGAAAGTTTGTAATCTGACAACAGTGAAAGAACGAGATGCATTTGCATTCTCATACAAACATCAACACAATGTTTAGTCAACTAAAGCGAGACTACAGAACGCCCGAGCACCGGAACGTTTAATGCAGTTTCTCTCTAAACAACCTCTCACTCTGCTTCCTCCTCCTCCTCAGACGCAGCCGATCATCTGTGCAGTGGCTCATTACGCAGGCTGATGCTTGAATCCTTGTTAACTCCCTGTCCAATTAGCATTGCCGAGACTGGCAAAGACACTTATCCTAGCTGGAGAACACTGTACATACATACTGATGTCCACATAATTATGCACTTGCATGTACATTTCTAATAGTTAAACAGTTTTGGTGTACGAAAACAAGAAATCCGTAGAATTGTCTAATTAGGTGACAGGAATAATTTAACTTAATTAATAGGACTGCTTGTTTAATTAATGCAAAGTAAAAAAA
>CAEGAG010146507.1:0-10527 GCA_903067065.1 Brachyrhaphis terrabensis
CCTCCAATAGGTTTTATTCCAGGATTGTCCAGTATTTGTTTCACCCATTTCTTTATCAACTCTTACCAGCTTCCAAAATATCCCCACAGTACCCTGCTGCCACTACCATGCCATAGCATGGCTAAGGTGTGTTCGGGGTTATGTACAGTATAAGCATCTTTTCAATATTCTTCCAGATTTGTGGTGGACAACAAATGATTGCCCTGCAGTCTGATTGCCCCACCTGAGACTAGATGTTTAAACCTTTGGATATTTTTCAATAATTGGGTCTAATAAATGGGTCTAAATGGGAATGCTCCCCAGTTTTTCCTCAAATTTTCTTTGCAATCAAGTTGAAAAAAAACAAAAAAAAATTTTCAATAATGTTCTGCATTGGTCTGTCACATGTAATCTGAATAAAACACATTGAGGTTTGTAATTATTATGTTACAGCATGCAAAGCGCTCTTATCAATATATTTGATTTCTGCTGACCAAATACAATGCATGTGAGCCTGATTATAAGCAGAATATCAGTGATTAATATCAAATTTATTCATCTTGACTTAGCATCATTATAGTACTTACACCGAACATCCAGAGCCACAGGATCTGATTGCCAGGATGTTAACCCCTCAAAAGCGCATGAGTAGTTTCCGGCATCTGTAGTCTGAGCCTGAAACGTTGGTTCTGCCACCAGACGTCCGTCTCTGAACCAGATTATTTTGGCTTTTTGACACTCTGTCCGGCAGTCAAGGTTCACGCTGTCTCCAAGTCTCACTCTGTCGGGGCGTACGCTGGCTTTCAGCCCTGGAGATCAACCAAAGACAAGACTTACACCACAAAAAAAAAAAAAGTTCAACCTGAAAACAGAAACCTGAGAATGTAAATCTGTTTTACCTGTGACAGAGAGAAACACTGACGTCTTACTGCGCCGTCCAAACCTATCTGTGTCAAACCAGAAGTAGTAATATCCAGTGTCGTTCTCCTGCAGGTCACGTAAAACCAGGCTGCAGTTGTGTGCATGATCACCTTGATACTCAAATCGACCATTATATGAAGGAAGGTCTGAAAGCCTGACACGTTCCCAGACGCCATTTTGATCCATTCCTCTGTCCCATGCGGTCTCTCTGACGGATTCCTCGTCTGGGTAGCTGTACGAACACCTGAACTCCACCGAAGACCCCCTCAAAGCACAAATATCCAGGTTCTCAAAGGTCACCGACCAGGCAGCACTCACTTTCTCTGCTAATAAAACCACAAAATAAAACTTGTGACCATTTTTAAATCATTTATAAGGTCACGGGGAAAAGAAACTTAATTGACTTGAAAAAATAATACTCCCCATGATTCAGCAGAACAGACTTCAATAGCAATAATATATAAAGTCATAGTTTTTGGCATGGCTTCATTGGACTCTTTCATGAACAGTAAATGCAGTTAGCAGCAGGTGTTGCTACTTTCCCTCTTAAACTCTATAAATGCATCGCAGGTAAAAAACAAAACAAAAAGAAAAACGCTTCCAGCCTTATGAGCCAAGCTTTGTGCTTGAAGTTCATTTCACTTGCTTGTTAAATGTTCACTTTGAGCCGAAAATCACTTAAATAAACATAATGCTAATTTAACCCTTACATGCATGATTTATGATCCGTTATCAGGATTTTTTTTCAATTTTTTTTCTGATTTTCTTAAGGCATAAAAAAAGGTAGGAAAAATAATTTTGTAAAAAAAAACAACGTTTTTTTAATTTTATTTTTCTTTGGTGATCAATTGTAATTTTCTCCAAATACAAAGTTATTTGAAAAACACATCAGTAGTATTGTTCTTTAGGGGTTATCTGATGTCACGATATTTTTTAACCTGCAAGAGTCGTCTACAGTAGAAGGAGTCGTCTACAGGGTGGGGTGGCAGGCGTTTTTGTCTGTCGGACAAAAACGCCTGCCAAGACATTATATTTAACAAGAATAATGTCTTGCATTTGCAGCTGATGGCCAGTAGTTGTATTAGTGTATTTTATGATGCATTAGAGTCCACTTCAGTGGTCTGTGTGTATTTATAACATAAAAATCCACAAGAAGCGCAAGAAAATGGCTTTTAGATAGCTGTCCACTGTAGTGACCACTATCACGTCATCAACATTAATTTTGCAGTGGCAGATATGTGTAATGATACATTTGTAGTTATGAGAAAAACAAAATTTTTTAAGCCAATAGTGAAACTTTGACAGAAACAACGAAACTGAAGAGCTCCCATCGCCATGGAAATGTGCACTGTTGCAATAAAAGGTAACAGTTCATGTTGAGGCTCAAACAGAAAACGCAGCTCCTCTTCAGTTTGTGTTTCCTAGCATTGGTGCTTGACTTACAGACTGTATCTAACAACTTGGAGTTAATATTTTGGACAAATTCTTGGTCTAAGCTCAGAAATGATCAAACATTAAAATGAGCCTTAAAAGGTTTGCTGCTCTTGCAAATGTAAAATATTTTCAAATAGAATAATGCGTTTCATATTTAGAATAACTATACATTTACTTACCCTGCTGCAGCAGAAGAAGTATCAGCACTTGAATCATGTTGTACAAGAATAAAGAACTGAGTTGATAGTTCATTTGTCAAAGCAAACTGTAGTGATCGGGGCCCAACCCATGGCTGCACAGCACTTCTATAAAAAAACACCCCAGATTTGAAGAAGTTTTAGGTGGAAGTTTGTCACAAACACGATCAGTAAGCATTATGTAAATCAGCCAGGATAGGAAGGGAGGAGTTTGTTTGTCCCTGATCACATGATGAGTTTGAACCAGAATCTGATGCTTAAGATGAAATTGGAGAATAAAGAATGAAGATCAGTGAACGTCCTCAGAGATAGCTGAAGAGCAGATAGAGATAAAATGGGGGTTGCTGATGTTTATAGGGTGGTGGAGTTTCTTAAGTCTCTGGTTAAAAGAAAAAAAAACAATAGGGTATACTTGAGTTTTGTTTCATTCTTCAGTTCCTAAACCAAATTTCCTTCATTATTTTTCCTCGTGTGGTGTATGGGATGTAATAATCTCTGTCAATGACAGAGCAGGATCTTGAACGCAGGAGGTCTCAGTTTCAGCATGGATGACTGGAACCAAAACCAGCTTTCATCTTTCACTACTGAATCAGAGTATTTTTAGAGTTTTCGTTTTTCTACTTCAACCGTTTTAAAGTGGCTGCCAAAATGCCACTTTCCCCCATTCTGTGACATTACAACTTCCAACTTCAGGATGTCTAATTGGGATTTTAGAACAGTTTGACCCCGTCTCTCAGGTTTCCCAGCCACCCCTGAACTCATCGCTTACTCTCCCCATGATTCCCAGACTGATCACGCCTGATCTGAGGTGTGTAAAGCTCACCTGTTTTCTCCTGCCCTCTGCTGGACTCATCTGCAGCCCAGACTTAGCTTTCCAGAAATTAACTGAAGTCTCTGGACTTTGACTGGTCCATTCTAACAAGTGAAAACTCTCTGATTTAAGTAGTTTATTTATTTTTTGCAGCTACTACAAATGTTTCCTCCAGTGTTTCCATTCATGGCAACCATCTGCTCCGTGGCGTGAAGCTTGTTTCTCATCTACTCACGTGAAAAAAATGTTTCCACCTGAGCCGTGGCTCTCTGCAGCTCCTCCAGGGTCGTCTTGGCTGCATCTCTGATTAATGCTTGGTCCATGGTCCACTGACGTTCAGTCAGTGGACCATATCTTGATACATTTGCAGTTGTGGCACACTCTTCCTGTTTTGATGTGTTGAACAAAATATTACGTAACCTAACCCTGCTTTGACCTCTCTGCTGCCGTCCTTGAGCTTCATTAATCCCAATGAAACCCCCCCAAAAATTGCTGAAGTATAAGTCAAAAATACTAAGAAAAAGTACAAGGGTTGCAGAAACATGTTGATAGCTTGGTTTCATCAGCGGGCCTCTTAGCTTGGTATTTATTGATGTTAATTGTCAGGTGAATTCATCTTCCCTTCAGGCTGCAGCAGGATGATGAACCTGCTGAACAGGTATGCTGGAGGTGTTTAGAGGCGGCATTGTTGATGTTGGAAGCAAATAAAAGTGAAATCTTTTCTTGGCAAACATGCATGTAGCCACTAATATAAACGCTTTTCATGGAAGGTTTTTATATTTTCATTCTCAGGAGAACAAAAGGTTTTGTGATGTACTTTTGAGCAACGCAGAAAGGAAACGGAGAGCAGAGAAAACTTAAACATTTTTGACTGCATAGCGTTTCCTGGTTGAAAAGCCACACAGCTGCTCGACCTGTTTGTTGTTCTCAGAAATCTGCCTGGTTCGTCAGGAACTCTTCCACATTCCTTCAGGTGCCTCGGTCGTCTGACGTTCCTGTCTCGTTGGGGACAATTGAAGAGACCAAGGAAGTTTAGGCGCAGAGGGAGATACGAGGCGCGTCGGTGCATTTGTGAGGTCAGTTAGATCAAGAAGAAAAGAGATTATTTTTTATATCTGTAAATAGGGGAGCTGTCTTCAAATCTAGGGAGGAATTTCCTATGTGTTGTGTTATCAGATTTCTCTTTCTTTACCTGGTATTTAACTACAATTTATCTGTTTGTAAATGTAGAAAGAATGAAGCCAGGCTATAGTTTTGCTTTGATTAAGCCTCCAACAAAAGCATTTATGTAACAGTATGAGTGCCTGAATGTGTTTATAAATTTGATTCTACCAACAGGAACTTTGTGGTTGTTAATTAGAGAAAATGAGTTTATGTAATTCATGTTGATTAATGTATTTACAGTATCAGTTTAATATTTTTGGAACTTACAGAAGTAAAACCCAGTTCATTTAAGTTTATATATAGGGTTTGAGTTGACAGCAGTTTCTAAAAACGCACATGTTGTCACAATGTCATTTTGGCAAACAAATGTGAAATTTATTGCTGTATTGCTTATTTAACCTTTACGAAAAGAGCTGTGCACATTTTTTTTTTTTTTTTTACTCTCCAGAGATTATCTGTATGGAATAAGAGAAACTAGCTGAGCCAAGCAGAAGAAATGGCAGAAAAGAGAAAAGTTTCTCAGATCTGCTGGCTGCTCCTGGCGGTGCTTCAAATCACTGCATCGTCTTCAGGTAAATAACATGAACGTCACAGAAGCGTTAGCAACTGAAACTGAATGCTTTGCATTGTCTGCGTTCAATTTGAGGCGTAAATCTTATCACTGCATCAGATGTGACCTCACATTTTTCAGTCTAAAGACTCGTGGTGCCAATCATTCACAGAGAATCTTCATTATTACATGTTAAAAGTAGCGTTAGCAGTATGCTACATTTAGTGAATAAAGCGCCAACTAGACTGTAAATCAGAGATTATTATTGTGACAACATATTTTACACAATGAAGCCAAAAATTATTCTTATGCCTTAAATTATTATTATTATTATGTTACCAACATGTTGCTTAGGACTGGAACTAAATGTTTTATTTTTAATTCAGCTGGTCAGAGTCCCAGTTTAAATATGATGAAGACCTCAAAAAACTTGAAGCTCTTCAACTCCTTTAGAAAACAGGCAAAATAAATTGTTTGGTGAATATAGGTTTTCATTGGTAACATGTCGATTTTTCCCCCCCACTATCTATTGAGATGGATATCAATCTTCTAAATGTCATTCTTTAAAATAAGATGTAAATGATTTTGTTTTTTCCTCATTTTGCATTTTATTTTTCTCGTTTCTCCTCAAAAACAAACTTTTAGTTTAAATAAAAATTCTATTCAAATGCAAATCTGCAGGTACATTTCAGATGTATCAGCATGTTTATTTATTTTTTATTTTTCACCCTTTCACCCTTTTTTGATGTGCTTGTTTTGTTTATAATCTTCATCTCAGCACAAGACGCCACGACCTCCTCGGCTAACTCTACCAACACTTCAAAAACGATCTCTGGCTGTCGGACTCTTCCGATTGATGTCAAAGTGGCCGTGGGCGAGCCTGCAGAGTTCAGGTGTGGAGTGCCTGAAGCCTCCAGAAACCTCACATTCACCTTTTACAGCAGCCATGGAAACTACACCCTCACCTGCCCCAACGGCAAGGTGGAGGACATTCCCCAGGTGAGATGGTCACGACGTTGAAGCTGTTAGTTTACCTCGTACAGTAACGTTAATCTCTTCAAATACGAGCTTTTTCTTCTGCGTCTGTCGCCTCAGGCTCTGTATGGGCGTTGTGAAGTGAAGGGTGGTGAACTGGTGGCGATTTGGACCCTCAAAGGAACCTCCTACTCTGACAACGACACGCTGGTCGTTTGTCATCAGTCAAACGATCCAGAAGACTGCTTTGCTGTCCTGCATGTCTACGGTGAAAACAGGAAACATTGTGTAAATTACACATTGCATGTGTGACGTGATCAGTTGAAATCATTCTGCTTAAACTTCTTCACACCTGCCTGCAGATAAAGGTGCCAGCTATGCTACCCTCGTTGGATGTGTGATCGGAGGATTCTTTGGGGTCCTTTTGATTTGCGGCCTCATTTTTCTCCTGATGCCAAAATCCATGACGATTCAGAACTGCCTTGGTAAGCAGTGACTTCACATTTATATGGCAAATGTAGAAACAACAACAAAAAAGAGAAATCAGACAAAATCTTAAGAACTGATGTAATATGGAAAATTGTTGTTTTTAGCTGAAGATGACATCAACGATGACCTGGACTCAATTGTGAAAGAGTGAACCAAGAGAAAGAATTGAAACAAAGCTCCATTCATCTGCTAATTCCAGTTGAACCATGTTATACAGATGATATTGGCTTTTCTCTACCTGCTGCACATTTTCCTTCTACATTCAGTCGTTGGATGATGGTCATCATTGTCCAAATATTTAATAATTATAAAAAATATGTAATAATACTGCTGAACATTGTCACTTACATGCAGTACCACAACTTTTCCACTTGAGGGCAGCACTTTTATGAAGACAGTCTCACATCAAAACAAGAAACACGTTGCTTTTCTGCAGGAATATTGGAGATGTGAATAGTGATTACTATATTTTTAATTTGGTTTATGTGCACAGCATCAACTAAGTCACAAGTATCTGAACTAATTGGTCTTTTTTCCACTTTTCAGTATGAGTTTGGAGTTTATTTTAAAACAGTTCACAAGGGAACACATCAGTTTGATGTGATCAGGTCGGCAGGCGTGAAGAAATGTACAAACTAAAGTTTTCTGTTGCATTTATGGTCAACGCCCATTTACTGTCAAACCTTATCTCAGCATCTTTGTTTAGGACACATTAGTAAGACAGGATACTTGTGCAATTCTTCAAACTAAACTGGCCTCTCCACCACCTCAGTCACCAACATCTAACTCAGACCTGCATTTTTTTTACTGTTTTGTTACTTATTTAACATGCACCCAACTTTCAGTTTAAATCTATAATTTTAGATTTTATCCAGTGATTAAATTATCTGCTCACTATTGTTATTATTGCTGCTCCTGTCAACTCGCTCTTTTGTGGTTTAGGTGGCTTCTATAACAAAAATAAAGTTGTTTACTGTCACAATAATGCCACTCAGCTTTTTGTCAAACCTTAAATTGTTGGGTAATGCAGCAAACTGTGACTTTTATCACAAATTCATGTTGCTAAAGACAGAGCTAAAAAAAAACAACAACCTAATAGCTCATCAGTAACATAGTGAATTATGTTTGATATGTGAACTCTGAACTCTGCTGCAGTAATATTTCATCTTTAGATTAAAAAAAAGGCACACTGAAAACCGTGTGTTTATGAATGCAGTAGATTGTAAATGTGAAGTGAACAGAAGAGTGTTTGCTGCCCCCTAGTGGTGACAGTTGGAGATGTTTAGATTTTATATATAAATAATAAAGTCATTATATAAAGTTATATAATAAAGTTATTGTAGACCCAAATAAAATTATTTGGGTCTACTGTTACTTTGGGTCTAAGTACTAGACCCAAAGTACTAACAGTACTTAGACCCAAAATCTAAGTACTGTTAGATTTTGGGTCTCTGCAGTGAGAGTTATTATTCACAAATGGATATAGTCTTGAAGTTTCCAGCCTACCACAATTATTCCACAAGCGCAAAGACCTGTCTCACATATCCCAAAAAGCATCTAATCTTTGAGGAAATATTCTATGAATGGTTGAGACAAAAGTGAAACTTTTAGGAACATGTGTGTGAAAAATCTAATGCAGCATTTAGGAAAAGAACATCATATTGACAGCTATACAAGGTGGTGGTCGTGTGAAGGCCTGGACCTGTGTTTCCTCTTGGGGACTTAATCAACATATTGTAAATGATATTAGCATTACTTTAACTCTCAATTCCTGAAGGATATAAACCAACTATTAGTTTGGATTATTATTTTGCTAAATAATCCAAGTAGGTTTAAACTTAAGAACACAAAGTAAACCATCAAATGCAAATCAAGCCTTAAACAAACTCTTAAATATGGTTTAATGAATAGTCTCGTTATTAGGTTAAGGGTGCAATTACTTTTTCACTGAAGTCCAGGTTGGTTTAGATAAAAGAAATCATCATTTGAAAACTGTGTCTTGTATTTTCTCGGTGTATCTTTGAATTGAAATTTGCTTGCCGAGACAGAAAGCAAAAATAAAAGCAACATGTATGGGGGGCAAAAACGCTCTCAGAGTACCGTACCGTGAGATCTGAAGTGAAGAAGACACCCACACCCCCCCACACACACACACAGGAGAGAGTCAGCGGGAGAGATTTCTCCCTGGCCTTTTAGCTGATACAACAGAGTTAGTGTGGAGCAATGTGTTGACTCAGCTGCTCATCAACTCCTTAGTTCACTGTGTGCTGGATTCTGTTCCTCAAATCTGATTCTGGTAAAGTCAGAACCACCGAATGGGAAGTGTGTGGTTGTTCCAGGACATGACAAAATAAAGGCATGTGTGTAGGAGTAAGAGAGGTCATGCTAGCTGCTGGGCTGCTCAAAGTGTTCTGGATTTGACTGTGGAAAAAAAAACAACAACAACAAAAAAACAAGTATTTTAAGTCTGCGTAAAAGAAATACAACACATTATTTTAAAAATGAAAAGAAATGGATGAATTCCTGCATATCTGAATGGGACAGTAATATGAATTCAAGTCAAAATGTAGTTGATGTTTTTCAATAAATAAGTATATAAACATATTAATGCAGACAAGGGTAATGTTTGTGGCCGTTTGTGCTACCAACACCTTTTTCTTTCAAGGTTAATTTCTGTAACTTTTTACCAAAACCTAGCAAAGATCTTCTCCTGACGGACTCACTACAAGGTGACTTAACCTGCGCTTAGACCTTTAATAGTGCTGTTTATGGACAAACACACTTCAATACCACCATAACAGAGTTGTGTGTCTGGCCATGTGTGTGAGATAACCTTCACTGTTTCCTGTGCGTTCATGCTGTGACCTTTCACTGACAGTAAATGACTTTGGGGACATTATGTTCACCAAATATCATTAAACAAAGGTTGAAATATTCCAGAGGAAAGTCAAAAACAAACTGGGAAAGGTCAGAGGTGGAGCTGTTAATTAGTTTTTGCAACTTTTAGTATAACTGTGACCTTCTACTGACCTCTGTGTTTGTGTTGATTGTCGTTTAAGGTTACATAATGAAGGCAAAACAGAGCTCTGCATGGTTCAGAATATTTTTTAACCTGAAGATATATTTTAATGATTAAATGTAAAGGACACCTATGTTGATTGTAGCTTTAGTGTGTCTATAGTAATAATAACCTTTGATAATACTGTCACCAAAATAAGTGTTAGTATGGACAGGAGCATCTGCTAAAAGAGATCCACTGTATTCATAAATTTAATAATCATCAGCTATTCATTAAATATACTGATCAATGTTCCAGTTATTATTAACTCTAAATAAATTAGTTTTTCGCCTTGATTTGAAGAAACTCAGCCTTTCTGTTACAGTTTTAACAGCAGTATTCCTGCAATGAGTATCTTCTGNGATTGTGTAATTTAATCCTTGGCATGAGAGATGTCTTAGAGCACAGTGACCAGTTTCTAATCTCGTTAGCAGGAACACAGGAAACCAGCAAACAGTCAGATAAATGGCTGTAGAGCATTCAGATGTTTTCCTTTTCTATCCCACAGAGGCGACACACACTGGACTCGATTTCAGTCTGAATGTTCCAGCACTTAAAGTATGCTTGATAAATAAACCTGAAAATTGTGAACATTTATGGAATAATGCGATAACAGGCAGCAGCAACGACCAAACAATGATAATGTGACATAGACATTATCTCTGGGTTTTCTCTACTTTCTTTGCTTCGATGTCACCAGGGATCAGCTGCTAAATGATTCTGATATCTCTTACACACAAACCTTGAGGCATGTGTCTTTGTCTTTGCGTCTCCATCAGCCGTGTCCCACCAGCTATCACCTGTTAGGACGCTGCTTCTTTCTGCGTGACAGACGCAGGTATAAATAGTCACAAGACTCAGACACACCGACCTGTATATTTTTGCACTTTGCGGACACGTGCGCTGTAAGGAGAAACGCCTGAAAATCTGAGAAGTGAGAACAAACCGC
>CAEGAG010146529.1:0-10762 GCA_903067065.1 Brachyrhaphis terrabensis
TAGTAATCACAGCTAAAGGTTGCTACTTTGAAGAAACTAGAATATAAGGCGTATTTTCAGTTGTTTTACACTTTTTTTGTTTAGTACATATTTCCACATGTGTTAATTCATAGTTTTGATGCCTTCAGTGTGAATCTACAATGTCAATAGTCATAAAAATAAAGGAAACTCATTGAATGAGCAGGTGTGTCCAAACTTTTGGTCTGTACTATAAGTGTTAACATTTCTTACTGACATAATTTTTAATGATGTGTCGTGTGAACTAACTTATTCATGTTATTTTAACGTAATTTCTTATTTAGTGGGAACACTGGAATTGTGAAATTGTGTTTTTCGACCCTGGCAGAATATAGACAATGATTTGTGCACATTTGTAATGTAAACACAGCTAAAGACAACTATCTTCTTCCTGTCCACTTAAAGAAGTGGACAGGAAGAAGACTGAAGAAAATAATCTTCTTCAGTGTCAGAATTGAACAACCTCAGATTACTTTGTCACCCACTTCCTGAGTCTGTCTCTTGTAACTCTTAATGTCACTTTCGTCTAGAGGAAAATTCGCCTTTGAGCTTATGGCATTCTCTTCATCATGCAGAAGTCCAGCCTTTGGAAACTTGTTGGCGGTTCAAATATTAGCTGCATCATTCTTTAATGATGCAGCTTTAACCCTGGTTCTCGAGATCTACTGTCCTGTAGTTTTAGATGCATCCTTTCTCCAACACAGCTGAACAAATAAATGACTCATTCAAGAGGTAATTCAGACATTTGATTCAGCTGTTTTGGAGCCAGGATGCATTTAAGAGCTGAAGGACACGGACAAGGCTAGGAGACCTCTGCTTTAACTGACCGTGTTCAAAGTGTGTCAATAAAGTAGAGGCTTAGAGCAGAAATTACGGTACAAGAAAAAGTGGAGTACTTCTCATGTGGGAGGTTTTCTGCTTGCAATAATAAATCCAGTGGCTTTCTTGAATTTGGTCGGACATTGGGGGTGTGTTTGCGTGTGTGTACCAGTGTGTGGGGGATGTCGCTCAGGTAGAATGAGGTTCTGGAAGTTGATGATGCACACAGCCTCGGCTCCAAGCCAGCGGTCAGACACTGCCTTAATGTAGTACTGGGAGGGTAACGGCTCAAAGATGGGAATGGTGAATACTATGTGCTGAAGCTCTTTGGTTACCACCTACATAAAGAACCAACATACAAGTTATTAAATATGACACACTCCATCCTTAATTTAGCTAAGCTCCAAACCAAAACAAACCTGTTTCTTCTGCAATAGGAAGTACTCAGAGTGGTAAATGTGATCATTGATGGGGTCTTCCACCCACAACCACCATGGCTCACCCACAGACCCGTGGACCTGAAGTATAAGTAAAACATAGCACCAAGATAAGAATCACAAAATACTTCAACAAACAAAATAAATACACAAACCAAAGTGAAGCAAAGGCAGATTAAAAAAATTACGTTTTTTGCTGGCCTTAAAAACTTATCTTTTTAAGGCCAGACTAAAAGTCAGTCTAATATGACTTTTAGATCCTCTCCTGATCTAAAAGTCAGAGGAAGGGAATTCAAAAGTCTTGGTGCCACCAAAGAGAAGGATCTGTCTTCTTTAGTTTTTCATTTTGTATGAGGGACAAACAGCTGGTATTCATTACAGCGCTGTTTCCCAACCCTGGTCCTCAAGGCACACTACCCTGCATGTTTTTGATTTCTGAATGCTTCAATATGCCTCATTCAGCAGATTGCAGCTCAGCAAATACCTGTTAATTGAAATCACCTGGGCTGAAGCAAGGAAACACAAAACATGCAGGGCAGTGTGCTTTGAGGACCATGGTTGGAAAACACTGGATTTCAGGACTTCGAGGGCCTGATGGGGATGTAGGGATGTAAAAGCTCAGAAATGTAAAGTGGTGTCAAAACCAAAATCTTGAAATCCACCTGATAACCAACCGGGAGCCGATGACGTTACATTAGAAAATTTTGAAGATCCAGTTAGGAGTCTAACAGCAGCATTCTGTGCAGACAATTTAGAACTACCTTTGCTTCTAGCAATCAAATTAGAAAAATTTGTTGCCCTTGCTTCTTTAACTGCATTGTTAACCCTCTGAAGCGTGAGTGACTGACTTTATAGTCTTCTGTGAGAGGGTCTTTTTTGACCCGTGTTAGAATATTTTTAGGCTACTTTGGTCATTTTGATTCAAAATAATGTTTTGCATAGTAGTTTCTTGTGTTTTATGTCACCCAAAAATGATTTCATGTTTGAAATATTTACATTTTTCAATTTCTTAAACATTTTTAGAACAATTTGTAGAACGTTTTTAAAACAAGGCAACAACAGCAATTTTACAACAGCAATGATGGAACAATGTCAACGTTCATCTACTGTCCTGCAGCTTCTACATGCATCCCTGCTCCAACAAAGATGAGTCACATGATGAGTTACCTCTTCAGCATGCCATAAAATTTGGCAAAGGCCCAATAACGAGCCATTAATTTGATTCAGGTGTGATGAAGCAGGGCACAGTAGACCTGGATGGTTGGCTGGAGATGCCTGGTCTAGATGTACAAAGCTGGTTAAAACATCTCCATAACGATGGAGCCACTGACAACATAGAATCCAAAATCTGAATAATTTTCTTTTTACCTCTGAGCAATCCAGCACATATAAAGCAACAAAAAATATATATTAGATTTATGATACAAAGTGCAAATCAATGGAAATGAATATTTGTGTTAAGCACTTTAAAACAAGATGGCCTTATGACTACCATCTTGACTGATACAGACAACAATGAATGAGACTGGTGTAGAGAGACAGTGTCACACACAGTGTCTCTGTGTGGTTTGTTTTCAGGGTGCCTTCGGGGAGGGGGGCTCATGTGTTGGGACATGTGTCCTGGCTCTGCAACTGGATCACAGCTAAGCCAGCCAGTGTTCCATTACCACTCTCCCATGATTAGAGCATGCATTGCTAATCGGACATAAACATTCATCTTCATATTCAGCCCCACTACAATAGGCTTCCTGTTTCCCTCAGATTCCATTACAATGTTTGGGCCGAGCTTCTCCTGATCCACCAGTGGCCAGTCTGACCACTGAGGTGAGACATCTTGGCGAGGGCTGTAGGCATTCAGGCTCTCAAGCACAGATGGAGATTCCAGGGCGGGAAAAATAACAAAGATAGAAGCAGAATGTGGTCATGCTGTGCTGCTTGGGTTATTAAATAGTTGTGTAAATATTGAGTGGCGTGTTTTATTAGAGAGGAGGAGGAAAAACCCTGAAATGAAACGCTCAAATGCAGCAGCTGTTGTCTGCCTGGATTCACAGCATAATTCATCCTTTGGAATCTGCTAACAATTAATAGTATCTAAGACCAAGTACTACCGAAATGACAGAGCTTTAAACAGGAGGGGTGTGTTACATGCAGTGGAAAATGTATAAATATTGTCAAAGTGAGTAAAAAAGAACTTCAGCTCTCAATATTTAATTTCTTGTTCAAATCTTTTGTATGAGGCAAGGAGGAAAATGATATAGCTTCACTTTAGAGTGCTGCTGAGCGTTCTTGAACTGAAGAACTGTTCTCACACTGACTGAGTCAGTTTCTGATGTATCAGGTAGTGTTGTAGTTAAGACCACCTAACCCATGACCAAGTCAAGGCCAATACCTCAGTGCATCGAGACCAAGACAAGACCAAGACTTTTAGAGTCCGAGACTAAGACTGAGAGAGGTCAAGACTGAGTCAAGACCAAGACCAGTGCCCAAAGCTACATAGCACAATAAAATGTGAAATATGACCAAAATTGCTTCTTAAATTGATTTGAAAGAACCACATTCCCATAAAAACACCTAGATATTAAAAACTTAGAGCTGAAATAAATTTTACCAATATTATAATCAATTCAAATTCTTCATTCTGCTTTGCTTCCATCTCTGTGCCACAATCCACAGAGGTCTCATGCCATGCCTAAAAAGATAACGCTCTGGGCATTTGCCCATATCGCCCATGTCAGAAACCACAACTGTCTACACCATTAAAGATAGCAATTGAGGTAATGCTTTAATGGTAAACAACACTCAGTTATGAACACTGCCCAAGGAGCAACAAGTAAGAAGTAACCAAGCACACGGCGTCACCATGACTGTTTTCACCCTCTCTGCATAAAGCCAGGCAGTACAGTACTGTAATGTCTGCCACATGACAGGTGATGAAAACAAAGAGCAATGAGCATGTTCTGTGTGCTCTTCTGTTCTTCTGTGTTATTTATTTTCTAATTAAATAAATATCAATGTATATAATTAAACAAAAATAATAATAGCTACTGCAGTGTACGCAGAGCATTACAAGAATAAAGAACGGCTCTCAGTGAGGCTCCAGTCCCATCGTTTATAGTAAAGAGGAATCCAGAATAATCGGATCGTTCATGAATGTCACATCACTATATTGCAGATTTTGGTCACAGCGTTGTCTCATACATGCGACATGTCAGTTAAAACTCCACACAATAATTCAGTGCAGTGAGTGACGTTTTTTCATAGCAAATGCAATTTGTCCTTGCACAGCTAGCTTTGCTAACATGACATCCACATAGCTTACCTTTATTTGAACTTCTTTTCTAAGTGATGATAAAAGGTAGTCGTAGTCCCCACCGTCTGTGAACAGGGTCAGCCCAAGCCTCCATGGGGCTATAAGCCAAATTTGGTTTTGGGGCCCTCTATTTACTTGCACTTGATTACCAACAAGTGCAAGTTGTAATAAAGAGAGAGAACGACCGTTAACAGGTGTGCTCTGTGAAACTAGTTGACTGCAGGCTGCTCAGTCTGGCTAATTCATAGGGGGAAGAAGGGTGGGACATCTGAATGAAGGTCGTCAGAAACCAGGCGAGTCTTTCTTGACACCATCTTAAAAAGAGTTTACTTCAGTTCTGGACAGGGTAAATCCCAGCAGATTTAGGAAACTAATTTCATCTGTTAGATGGAGAGCTGCTAGCACATCTCCCCTCTCAGAAGAGGAAGTAGAGAGAGAGAGAGTAGAGCGTGAAGGGGGGGCCCTGCACGACAACACATCCTCAGTAAAATACTAAGCCCCCCCTTCGCAGCAAAAACTATTCAGAACCTGTTTCAAGGAAATCATTGTTTTAAAAACAGGAATTGGCACTCAGACATTAAGACCCACCACAATAACCAATCACACCCTCCAGGATCCCTCTAGGGTTCCCTGCAAAGGGATAGCCTGGCTGGGACAGAAATGTGGGATCTGATGAAGTAAGCCCAAAAGAACTTTGGTTGGAATCCAAGAAGCCTCAGCAGCCTTTAACAGCCTTTCCTTCAGGACTGTTCAGTATTTTACTCCATCCATCTTTTCATTATACCTGCTATCCTCTTACTGCTTAGGAAGTCATTTGCACAGCATAATACTGCCACCACCACCAAGTTACTTTGCGGATGCTTTATGTGCAGCTCTAGCTTTTCCACATCAAATGAAGCATGTAGGTCACCTCTAAAAGCTTTCATAGGAATTTCTGAATTTATTCACCTGGTCATTCCAGCGGAAGTCAGGAGTGATGATGAGTCGCACACGTAAAACTGTGCGTGTTATTGGCTGGACACTCGCCTCCATTGTGAAGGCAGGAATCTGGTGGACGCACTGCTTGACAGTTAATCCAATGTTGACATGGTGCAGCATGTGACCTGAGAAAACCACAACTTATTTACAATACAGTTTACAATAAACATTTTTTAAAACGTACCCATGCCTCAGTGTTCAACAGCTCATTTAGAAATTACCAGAAGAATATTTCAGCGCAATTATCAGTAAGCCATTTACAGAAATAGAATTTTATGCTCAGCAGTTTGTTCCATGTCTGATGGATGTATTTTGTGAAAATGATGTTGAGTTTTTACCAATTTCATCCTTCTTCATTTCCTTCAGTTTGTCCACTGAAAGCCTCTTCTCCTCTAAGCGGTTGAGTATGACATGGCTCAGGTTGGGGAACTGGCGAAGAGGGTGGGCAAAGCCCCACAGCCGCCTGTCGATCACCTTGCAGAGGTTGAGCAGTCGATAGGTCATGGCAGGCCAGCGCTTCCTCAGAGCGATCTCAAACAAAGCTCTGACAATCCGAGCAGCGTTCTGACAAAGGGAATGATATCAGAAGAAAAACATGCTAAAACAACTACATGCACTTCAGGACACTTTTCCTCATTTTTTTTTTTAAGAAAGCAACAGATTTAACAGTAAAGCTGACAGCTGGATTACATGTTTCATGTGGGACAGAGGCAGAATGTAGCTGCCACAGGGTTCAGGATCCTGCACTCACATGATTAATCATGTGCAATCAAGAGGAGGTCTGGCTTGCTTCAGATATGCAGGTGGCTACAGCTGTACTCTGATGGATTGCTTGAGTAAGTTGGAGAGAGAAGGTCAGATGGTAGAGCTTACTGATAAAGTGCTCAGCTGTGGTCAGCTATGATTGATCTAGTCAGGTGTTAATGTGATCAGATTGTCTGGTGAATGTGCTTGTGAAGGAGGACCAGTGAAAGCTGATGCCTGAAGTCAGGGCAGATCTAACACGTCCTAAAAACCAGCCTGATAATCCTTGTTACACTACGCTGATCTTCAGCCATGTGCTGGTGTCCAAGGCAACCAGAGCAGTAATGCTGCAGATTACAGCTTTAAACCCAGATCTAATAGTACTTTCGATTTTGTGAAATCCAGCATAAGACACATCCTGAGTCCCTGTGATTTACTGGGATCATTCTGGATGTTTTCTCTGTAAAAATGTTTCTTATCCCATTAGGAAGAAAACATTTCAGCTAAGTTTTAGCAGCTGAAACTTAGGTGCTGAAAGTATGTTTAGCTGCGGTATGTTTTGCTCACCATCAAAACGCCTTTGGGGTATTTACAAAGAACATATACCTCTTCAATTCAGAATACACTACATGATTAAATTTTTTATAGCTCACATAACACTATTTGACGGGGTTTGAATAAGACTGACATGACACAGTCATAAACATGTCATAACACCTGTCATGAACATTATAAGTCGTCATGAATCTTTATGACTGTTGTCATAAAGTGTCATTTGGTAAATCATGACACTTTTAATACAAAGTTGACATTATTCAAAATGTCTTTGTAATTACAACTTGACATTAATCTAGACCAGTGGTTCCCAAAGGGTGGCACGCCCCCTACGAGGCTTCCATGCTTTCATGGAAGCAGCATGGATGAAAAAGAAAAACAGTTACACAAAAGTGTTTCACTTTAAAGATGGTTTGTAGTTTGTTTTTTTTTTTCCATTTTTTTCTCCGAAGAGTTTTTAGCGGCGCTAGTGGCTCGCATTTTTTGACAGTAGACTGACAGGAAGGAGGGCGAGGATAGGGGGGAAGGACATGCGGCAAAGGTTGCCAGGCCCGGGAGTCGAACCCACGACGTCTGCGTCGAGGACTAAGGCCTCCAAACGTGGGATGTGCTAACCCCCTGCACCACCACAGCACGCCCCGTTTGTAGTTTGTTTTGATGCAACCTGAAGTGTGAAATAAACTTCAGTGGAGTTTGAAAACAAAATATGTGTATAGGTTTATGTCTGGTTGAACGATGTTTGTGCCCAGTTAATTCTTTTTTCTTTTTTTGGGGGGAGATTTTATTGTAATCCACAGGGGGGCCCAAAAAATCTTTGGGAATCACTGACCTAGACAAAAACAGTCGGTCTTATTCACAACCCGTCAAAAAGTGTTACCAAAAAAAGTCCAATAAAATTGGAATATATTATTAGTCTGATATACGTTTGTTAGTCATCGTCTTTGCTTGCTGGTGGTGTGGATTGTTTGACTTACAATATCAGTGTGCGAATCTGTGTATTAATGGGTAGATCAATGGATAGATGACAGTGTAAAGCACTTTGGACTCCACTGAGTCAATAAAGTGCTATACAACCATATAACATTTTTTATTATTTTTTTAAGGATTTATTTAGCTCTAGTGGCCTTTATTTAAAAGTGAGTTGACAGGAATGTATGTTGTGAGCGAGAGGGATGGTCATCAGATCAGCATTCAAACCTGTGACAGCAGCATAGAGGAGCCAGGTGTCTTGCACCCCTGTGTCACCGCCGCACCCAAGTTTAACCTTTTACATTTAAATCAATCCTGGTAAAATCACATTATAGTCTGTTTGATTATAATCTATTTAAATACCCCAAAAAATACATTCCTGCTGTTCTATGACTTTGCCTTGACCTCTCAACTCTCCACTCATACAGGATGTTCTGTTGAAGAAGAGTATTGTTCTTGCTGCAGTAATGACACAAAGCACAGCTCTGGAAGTATGTGATGATCAAAACTTATTTATATTTAGCAGATTCAGGAGCAGCTTCATGAGTCCACATCTACCAGGTTTCACAGAGTACGTCATCAGAAGAGACAATATGAATATAATGATCAAAGGAGGTACAACCCCAATTCCAATGAAATTGGACAGTGTGCAAAATATAAATAAAACAAAATATGATGATTTGCAAATCCTTTTCAACCTATATTCAACTGAATTACAAAGAAAAGTAATGTTCAAATGGATAAACTTTGTGGGACTTTTTTTTTTTCTTGCAAATATGCCTGCAACACATTCCAAAACAGTTTGACAAGATCAACAAAAGACTGGAAAAGTTGAGGAATATTAAACAAAATTTGTTTGAAACATTTCACAGGTGAAGAAGTTGATTGAAAACAGGTGAGTGTCATGACTGGGTATAAAGGGAGATTCCACAAAAGACTCAGTCGTTCACAAACAAGGATGGGGAGAAGTTCCCCACTTAGTGAACAATAGGACTATAACCTAGTCCTATTGTTCCTATTGAAAGGCTCTCCACTAGACTAGTGGAGATTATAGACCTAGAGTCCATTGGAGACAGCTGGAATGGTTAAAAAGAAACATAATACACAGGTCTCACAAACCTGTGTCTTAGTTAGTGTGGAAACTTGGAGATAAATTTTATTTATCTCTGAAATAAAATTCTCATGGCGTACCAGCAAAGGGAAGAGAAACTTTCCTTGTTTCTGTTGGAATCTGACAATGCGAAAGTGTGAAGAAAGTGTGATGGCACTACAGTGTGGGTTTGGAGCAAGTAAAACAATTTACAAAGTCCTGTAGTCCAGGTTCTTCTATACAAATATATCTGTTACTATATTCTTTTATAGTTTGTGCTTTGGCTCTTCCTTAAGTTTGTTTTAATGGTGTCTTAATAAATGAATTTGTGTCAAAATGGATTTCATATAGCTGGATGGTCTGAACCACTTTGTGTCTCCTGGACATATGATAGTTGCTTAAACTACTGTCCATCCCAGGACACTCTTGTAAATCTCAATAAAAACAATGGTGCCTTATAAACAAACCTTTATTGAAACAGTGGTATTCATTTTTTTAATAATGAAAGCCATTATTAAAAACTATGTAACTGGGAAAGTTGAGGAATATAAAAAAATATTTAAAAAAAACTTGTTTGGATCATTTCACAGTTGAACAAGTTGACTGAAAACCGGAAAGTGTCATGATTTTATCCTTACCTGTGCCACATATGACAGGTCTGAGATGAGTGAGAAGCTATCTACTTCTCCACGTCCGATGTAAGTCTGCAGCAAAATGTTAACTTTGCCATAACTGTTCTCCACGCCGCCCGCTGCAGAAAGGATGCAATGGTTTTGCAGCAACTGATCCAGCTCCTCCAGCTCCTCATCACGGACCTACCAACAGACACTTCATTAGTGGTGCTGACATCTAATGGAGTGAAATGAGTCTCAGACAGAGAGCCTAATGTAGTAAAGGTTTACATAAATAAAAACAGGTAAAAAATGTGGCATCATGTGCAAACTTCATCTACAAACAACGCACAAACAGGGCTGCATAGCAAAATTAGGAGAATCGAAGGCACACTAAATGTAGCGTGTCTGCCTTCATGGATATGCAAAGCATATGCTGATCACCAGAAAGTGCAAAATACTTGGAGGAGAATATGCAAATGAATGATTTACCACCTGCAGTGTGATTTCCTAAACCTGAACCAGATTGCTAGATCTGTTTTTGCATTTATATTTAACATTTTTGAAAAAGAGTAAGCAGCCACGCAGTGATGTCTGCGGTCACTGAGGAGAGCAGGAGGCATAGATACAATGACATGTCATTGCTTATCAAATATTTGGAACATTTAAAGAATATGACTAAAAATAATAATAAAAAAATTCCTCCAGCAATGCCTATCTTGAGCAGCAGGATTACCAAAAGCACAACATTATGTTTTGAGGCTCTGTGTCCATAAAGTCCAGAAAAGGTGATGCAAATTATATTTTATCTGCTGCATGCTCCACAAATTGTCTGGGAAGAAGATGATGGCTTGGGGCAGATTAATGCAATTAAACCAAAATAAAACAAAACAAAACATAACTGAACTTAAATATTGGATTGCTGGACCACATTAAACCTTTAGAAAACCTGAACATGAACAGCCACCAAAGAATAAAATACATAATAAGTAAATAAAATAGAATAGAATTCAACTTTATTGTCATTGCACTGTCACAAGTACAAGCAACGAAATGCGATTTGCATCTATCCAGAAGTGCTATGCATGATATAGATGTTTATTTACAGGTGAACCAAGTAGCAATAATGGCGAGTAGCTAAAACAGTCCGTGGTGTGTGTGTGTGTGTGTGTGACAGTCCATGTGTGAGAACAGTCCATGTGTTGTGATTTGTGTCAGGAGGCGTTCAGGA
>CAEGAG010146562.1:0-11038 GCA_903067065.1 Brachyrhaphis terrabensis
TCTATCTATCTATCTATCTATCTATCTATCTATCTATCTATCTATCTATCTATCTATCTATCTATCTATCTATCTATTTATCTGTTTAATGGACTTTGTGCTAACTTTGCAATATCTGTCCACTGGTTTCATTTATAGATAACTTTTAAGTGATTTGCATGTCATTTATAAAATAACTGAGTGTAATGGAATCCAGTTGATAACTTTAATAGATTATATTAACTGTACTGGACTGTATTATGGAATATTGGTACGGAGCCCCCTAGGGGAAAATTTTTTATTTTGCTCCTTGCAATATGCTTACTGAAATATTTGCTGGTCTATTTTGTATACAGTCACAAATATCAATTTAAATTTTTAAATATATACACATTTAAAGAGCCTCTGTGAAAACGTGTTTATTTTTAACTCTGGTGCAAAACATTGATTGAAAATGTATTTATTCACTGAATGTTTATGTCTGTTTGTGTAAAGCTGAAATGGAACTGCACATGAAAACGTCCCTTTAAACCAATCAGGACACAAAAGAGACACAATCAGAACATTCAGATGACTTTTTAACCCACGATAACAACTCAGATATAGTCCAAATAGTTTGGATGTATTTTTTTCTTTCTTTCCTCCTTATGGAAAGGTTCTGTTTATGTCATAGGTTTGTGGTGCATTTCTATCCTTTAGAAAAAAATATAAAACTTCAAATATTTCACAATGAGATTTTAACAAATATGGAAAAACGTTACGATTACCTTTTTTGTAATAGCAGCTTGCAGTATTCAATTATGCTGCATGAACTGATCAGTAAATTATTGCGAGAGAACACAAAGCCTATTGCGAAGTAACGCAAAAGAAAGAAAAATCGTCCATGTCCCCTAGGGGACTCCGTATACTGGAAATAACCAGAGCGTGTAGACTTTTAACACTGTTTTATAGTAAATATGCAATTCAACAAAACATGGTACAGTAGCACGAGCCACACAGGCTTAGCATACAGTCAACTAAGCATTATTCTGCTCTGCTGATTTTTCTCAAAAGATCAAAAAAGTATGTTAAGTCAAGCAATACTTTTTTAACTTCCTTTAAATGGTAGCAACTTTGTGACTCTGCATTTCTATATGTTTCTGCAGACATTAAAGTGTTTGACATTTTAGATATGTGCAAAAAAGGACAACTCCTGTGATGTACATTTTTTTTTTCTTTTTTTTTCTTTTTTTACCCCGGGGGCTAGATTTCCCCAAGCATAGAGTATTGGCTCAATAAGTCTTCTATAGCAGCCAGGCAGGCTTGACAGGGCTTCTCACTGTGGCACAGAATAAGACAGAATGGATTATATCTAATACCGCAAAGTCTAATTCGACAAACCTTTCCTCTCCATCCCCTGGGTCCCGCTTTGCCCTGACGAAAAAAGAAAAGAGAGCAGGAAGGAAGAGGGTGGGAGGAGAGGAGAGAGACTGTAAAAAACTTCTTACATATGAAAGGCTGAGACAGTATGTGAGAGGAGCTATTCTTGCTGCTCTTCATTGCTGGGGCTGAACCGTTCTTTCAATCAAAACCGGTGACATTCAAAACATTTCAGATTTATTTTTTTTTAAGTGCATTCTCTGATGCACTTAAAAAAACACTGATGTGTGGCTCTCCTGCTCTCATTTATGTGGGCACATTTACCAAAAGTTCATTGAAATAGTGCGAGTTATGTAAGTTTTAGAGTGTGTTCCATTTTCAATGAAACATTTTCTCTTATTTTATTTTTTTTTCCAAACGTCTTCCTTAACCTGGCAGCCTCTAACTGCTCTTAATCATTTAGGTGACGGAAACAAATGATGCAGGTCGAGAGAGAGACTGCATCTGGCTTCGTTTTGTACGAGCTGCTGTCACAGAATGGAATGTAAAATAGTAAATCATTTGATAAGTCAGATAAACAGAAAAACTTAAACGGTGTTATGCACATGGGAATGGATGGCTTGTTTATTGTTCACATGCCACACGGTTAGAACACAAAAACTTTAACCTTCATGTTCATATCAGCTTTAAAATCAGAAATTATAATTTCAGATATGTTTTTCTTATCTGATGTTCTGATAATAATCCTTGCGGATCAAAGTGCCTCTGGAGGCGAAGATGGATGGATGGAAGGAGTTTTTTCTTATCCATGTTATTTATTTTTTTTCTGTTATTTCCATGATATTGTACTGAAGTTTAAATGTCTATTATTGTAATGAAAATCAGAACACATCAAAACCTTAAAAATGTAACATATAAATCAATGAAAGTCAGTTGTTTGATTTTTCAAAGCAGATAAGTCATTTTAAAGGCCTTGGCCCCAAAAAAGTTAGAAACACAGTTATAGATGGCTGATGACATGTCATCTCGAATGGTTATGTATCCATCCTGCCTAAATTTATAGAACAGACAGTTACTCTCTAGGCTTTTTCCTAATTTATCTTTTTAGGAAGCTGTTTAAAATTTGAAAACAGATCCCAACAGTACTACTGGTGGCCTTGGACCTCCATTTAGCTCAAGCACCAATATGGTAATGTCCATTAAACAACCATTCCTTCCTGAAATATGGCAGTAACAGAGACTAACCAGATATGAAAAGAGATGAGCAGACATGGACATGGTGTAGCAGTGAAACACATAAATTCTTCTGTGCTCTTTTATGATCATTCCTTTGTTTGCTTATCACACTTTGCGATCACACCACTGGCAAAATGACTAAATGCTTAATCTAATCTCTTTGTCTGTTTGCCACAGTTTACAAAGCTCCGATGCTTTAGGGTAAAAAAAAAACAACAAAAAAAAACATTGTTTTGTTGATCAAGTAGAAAAGTCCAATTGTTGTTCTGTTATGTCTTTCAGTGAAGCAAACAGGAAGTTAGCCGCTATAGTCTGCAGCTACTGCATAAACTCTTTAAAATACTGCACAAAAAATACTGTAAAAAATATTTTTGTACACTAGTTTATTTTTGAATATTAAACTTTGTCAGATTACTAAATAGGAAGGAATGTTATCTT
The DNA here is from genome assembly GCA_903067065.1 of Brachyrhaphis terrabensis. Lineage (NCBI taxonomy): Eukaryota > Metazoa > Chordata > Actinopteri > Cyprinodontiformes > Poeciliidae > Brachyrhaphis > Brachyrhaphis terrabensis. The sequence goes on from CAEGAG010146562.1 coordinate 3,013, forward strand.
GCTCCTTTTGCTTGGCTAACCTGCTAGCCCTCACCTTGTTGAACAAACCAAGATGCAACTTAACTTAAGATGTCCTACACTACAGTCTCTAAGCAAATCGTTTCTTACAGTATGTCTCTTTGTTTTAAGGACCTATCAGTTAGTCACTATGTATTATTTCTCAACTGAGGAAAAATGTAAATCAATGTAAATGTTGAGCTTGTGGTTGGCTTAGCTAGGCCTACTTCTGAATGCTAGCTGCTGCATGTAAGACAGCTATTACTTATAAGTTCTTCATAGAACCGTGTTAGGATTCCCTGAAATGTGAGTTTGAAGGAGCTACATGTGAATAACTTATTACGTTACATTTGAATATCTTATTACATTACATGTGAATAACTTATTACTTCCCATTGGAATACAAGTGGTGAGGAGGAAGCTGCAGATGTAAACAAGGCGTGTCTTCTCTCGCCATCTGCACAAGCCACAGATTGCTGTATTTTTTCCCCAGCAGGAATTGGGAAGTCAGTCTTTGGACATCTTGTCTAATTTATTTTGAGCGGTGACACACAGAATGAGTCGCTGCTGATGCCTTGAGCGCGTGTCGCAGGGAGGCTGGGCTGCAGTCAACGCAGTGGAATTAGAGAGCGTGAACATTAAGCTGCATATTCAGAGGTTTGATTGTTGTATCTGTCTTCAAGCAGCACATACAGAATGACAGGACACTCAGTTGTGATTATCATGCTGGCACGCAAACACACCAGACACACGACTTTCTTTTAGTCTAATGTCAGCCTAAGGATGCAAGCATCAAAACCCGGTGAAAGCCAAACAGTGGTTTCTTTAATGCTATTCTGTTGGTACAGATGGTTCTGATAAGACGGTTTAAGAAGCTAACCGCAGAGGCTGCAAAATTAGTCTCACCTTCCTTCACACAGTTCCATCAAGTTCCAATCGAAACCATATGTTCAGCATCATTTAGGTCCAAATTGAGCAGATTATTGCTTCATTCAACTGGATATCAAAGAGAACACATTTGATAACATTTTTGTTGCAGAGCAAGTGTCTGTCAAACTGACATAAACCATTCAGGATTGTCAAATACCCAATTCCACCCATTCATTCTTCATCTCCTTGTTTAACTTTGACCCCACAGAAAATCATGGCACCTCAATTGTTTGTGTAACGTAGGGAGAGTAACTCTACTTTATTTCCTTCAATGCCTATGTGAGGTGTTTCAGGGAAGACTTTGTCTTAGGAATGCACTCCAATTCAAAGCTGAGACTGCAAGACCTTAATGTTTTATCAAAACCAATACTTTGTTGGGTATCATAGTCAGTTATTTTTACCAAGTCTCTGAAAATGCACTAAACACTGTTGCTTTCCTCCATTAATTTCCATAGAATAAAAACACCTTAATCTTTAACTTAATGTTCTTCTTATGTATTATTTCTTAGCTTTTTGGTTGTTGTTCTGTCCCTAATCAGCAACATAAAGCCTTGGTGACAACATCTTCTGCAGGACTGATGACTGTATGCATTACCTAAATGGGTGTGCTGGTGCTGTGTATGCATAGTGTGTACACACCTAATAAAACAGCAAAAAATGAGACCTTGATCAATGACTATACAATGATCAGAGAGCAGAGTTAGAAACACCTCAACTTCTGACAGTTTTTCTTCAGGCTTATTCTCAACATTTTCTTCCTTTCTGTTCCCTCCATGCTGAGATTTGGACTCATTGCCTTCAGCACGTTTCCTCAGGGTGCATTAAGGACTGGGAAGGCAAGCTCAGCATGGAATGACTTCTCAGGATGGTGGATGGTTGAGGTATGGGCCATTAGGCTTTCTAGTTAAGCTTAAAGTGAGGGTAAAAGGCTCGCACTTTGTCAACATAATCCGACTACATAAAGCACCATCACAGGTTGACAAGAAGGTGAAATGTTCACACAATTTGTAGAAAAACTAACAGTTCACATTTTTTGAATCAGAAACGATGTGCAGGATAATCAAATTTCTGATTCAAAAGCAATGTCTTACTAATCAAAATATTGCAGTATTTCTACTTGTCTAAATTCATTTCTTTTCCACACACAGTTTAAAGTCAGTGTTTATCAGTATTTTAAAGTGAACACATTAGAAAACTGCGAAGCAGCATTCCTATTAAGAATGCACTTCAAGAGAAACTAAAGGCTCCCCAGCAGGTTCACACATGCTTAAAGCAGGCTAAAAGCAGACGTCCATGTTTTGTATGCAACACCAAACTGATAAACCTGTTCTATGTTTCATATTCAGTTCAACATTAATGCCATTGGAACATATTTTGAACAGAATCTTCCAGAACTCTGGCGTTGCCACGATAAAAGCCTTTTGAGCGAGACTTGGACACGTTTCACAGTTGCAGGATGATACTGACCACCTTTCTGCTTGTGAGCTTTCAAAAGCAAAACCTTTGTCACCACCTAGTGGAAGCACACACACTCTCTCTGTTAACGCCAGGAGTCCCTGGCTCTCCCTTAGTGACTCGCTCCCCCTGCAAAAAGACATCATGATTGCCTCGAGGTTTGTTTAAGCTTGTTTACACACATGCTGGCATGAGTCCTGGTTTGTGTGTGTGCAAGGTTAGTCTGGTGTGTGTAGCGAATCTATGCGACTGGCCATCTTGTGTATTGGTCCATGTCTTCACGGTGTGTGTGTGCGTGTAAGTGGAGAAAAGGTCATGATTACTCTTTGCAGCCAATAAGAGAAACCCAAGGAGAGTGGGGATAGGAACTGGCCAGCAGTGACCTTTAACAAATCTGACGTTTTACCTTGTGTGTAAGGCTCTCCAGTCACATCCTGCAGTTCTGGATCGTACAAATTGTCTTTCTCTGCTCCTCTGGGCCTTCACACTGCCTCTAGTTTGTGGGTAGAGTAGCTATCGTAACGTGTTTCATTTGTGGCTAAAGTCTGCTTCACAGAGGGAAATGTACAGCAGGTGTGCTCACACTCTGTGTTCATGGACTACTAGACAATGTTAGACATAATCTAATACAGTTAATGTGAAATTTAAATGCTGAACACTATACTGTATACAGTTCAAACCAAATATTTACACAGACTGTATAAAAAGGCACATAATCATATTTTTTTTCAATGTCTAACAAATCATTCTGAAATCTTTCTGTTTTAGGTCAATTAGCATTTTTACAATTATTTCTATTTACCAAACACCAGCATAATATATTTTTTTCAACTTTAATGCATTTAAACTGTTAATTTTGGGTATCTTTCCATAAGCTTTTCATTACAGTTTGCTGGAATTTTGACCAATTGGCCATAAACAGAAACCCAATTTCAAGGCATTTAATTTAAAAAGTCAAATTTCTTTTAAGTGATATTTGATATATCCAGCCTTTTTATAACAACTGAAGGTAACATAATTACTTGATTGTGCTATAAAATGGCCCTTTGTGGCTGGAAAACATAATACATAATATTCCCATTTTAAATGTTATCTTTTCATCAGTTGTAAGAGGAAAATTATCATAGCTAACAAAAATAAAGTCTTTCAGACATCCATATGGAATAAAGCTCCAAAAATGAATGTGCTTTTACATAATACTCTAATTTATTGAATAGACCTGTACAAACTTCTCGGATGCATACAAAAGCAAATTTCTACCCTTATCTCAGCCGTCTAGATCACTTTACCTTATGTAACCTACCGTTATGTAAAGTGAAGTCTTTATTGTCATTGTACATTTCTGTTCAGTTTACACAAGCACAATGAAATGTTAGTTCTCACATCGAAGCCACTATTGAAGTGCAGTAAGCCAGGGAAAGAAATAATCAGGATCTGGCCAGAGGGTGCATCCTCAGCACTTCAGGACTGTTTTATAAACACTGAATGGGAGTTTTCTAAGACTGCAGTCTCCCAAAGGGATCAAACAGCACTGAGGAGTTTGCTGAGGCAGGAACCAGAAAGTGCACAACGGATGTTACTGTAGCTAAGATCCCTACTGCACATGGCAACCACAAACCCTGGATGACTTCTCAGGTGTGCCTGCTGCTGATGGGCCAATGTGCAGCCTTTCAGGCTGGGCAGTGGTCTGCCCTCGGGGCAGAGGACTGATCAGTGCTGTTAAACGTTCCTTTGCAGCAACATGTCTGTGGCACAGGAAACACCAGGAGGATGTGGTGGGGAGTCCAAGCACCGACGGACTGCAAGATTGGACAGAGGGTCGATGATGATGAAGCTTCTCTTCTAGACAGGCTTGACAATTTCTTTGCACCTTTGAGGCATCACACCCTACAACCAGAGAGATGATCAGTCCTTCCCCTCCATTAGTTGGGCCAGCCCTCATCACCAGTAGAGCTGACATGCGGGTGACCTTAACCAAGGTCAACCCACGAAAAGTTACAGGTCCGGATCATATCCCAAGACGTGCTCAGAGATGGCGCTAGTGAGTTGGCAGATGTTCTGACTGAATTTATCAACTTCTCTTTCAGTCAGGCCATTGTCCCCAAAGGTATCTGTATCCTGTCTGAATGACTGTTGCCCTGAAACACTGATGTCAATAGTGATGAAGTGTTAAACTACACCTCACAGCCAGCCTTTCTGCATTACCGGCCCCCTTCAGTTCCCTTATCGTCCCAACTGCTTCACTAAGGACGCCATATCCACCCTACACTCAGTCATTTCCTACTTGAAGACAAAGACACTTACATTTATTTCAGTTTAGCGTTTAATACCGTCATTCTCCAAAGACTTATGAACTCCTACTGGGCTGAAACACCAACACATGTCTCTGTCCCTGGACTTTTTGACCCTGTCTGTTGGTATAAACATCTCCAACACCATTACTCTGAGTACTGGATCTCCTCAAACATTACTGTGCAGCCAGATCATTAAGTTTAATGACAAACTTGGACAAAATGAGGAATCATTGCCAGGGAATAGGTTAAACTCCTAGAGGGCCAGTGAAACGACAACAACCTGTTGCTCAACGTGGACCAAACACAGTAGGTTATCATTGACATCCAGAGGTCATGGCTTGAGCAAGCTTCCCTCAGCATCGGCAGCCACACAGAGGAGAGAGGGCAGAAGATCAAGTTCCTTTGTGTGTAAATTTTGTCAAGACCTTCTACAGAGGTGTGGTTGAGAGCATTCTTACATACCGTATCTCAACATCATACTCATGCTGCAGTATGTCAGACTGAAGAGCCCTGCAGAGGCTAGTCAGGGGTGCTGAAAGGGTCATTGGAATTTCCCTTTTCCCCTCACAAAGATCTTTTCTAAAACCACTGCAAGAGGACGGCACAGAACATTGTTAGGGGCTCATCACACCCTCCCCATAAACTGTTTGAACTGCTACCATCAGGCAAACGTTACAGGAGCATAAGAGCTAGAACCACCAGACTGATTAACAGCTTTGTCCCACAAGCTGTTAGAATGCTAAACTACTGATCTGGTTATGCACCCCGCAGCATGTTAGGCTTGTATTTAGACTAATTATTATTTTACAGTAACTTTATCTGGCGTGTTACATCACAGCTGGCTGTTGTGATGGTCACTTCAAATAACAAAATATTTGGGCAATTTGTGCCTCTGGGATTAGGGAGCGTGTGGGGGTGTGCAAGGGGGTGCGTGTGTGGGTGTGTTTGAATATCTGGATATGGATTTTTTTAGGATCTTTGGATTTTGGAAAAACATGTTTTTATTTTGTATGTATGTACCATTTCAATAATAAAATCCGATCCAGAGTTTTTTTCATTTTTAAGTTCTGGGTGAGTCTTGTTTCATATTATTGTTTTTTGCTCCCCATCAATCTGTGACATGAATTCCTGGCTGTAAACATTAGAAGCTTGAGTTAAAGGTTGTTTCTTGATTAATCTGAATGTTGAATTTCAAAGTTTCCATAGATCCCACATCCTCTACACATAGCTCTTCACATGACTTGTTAGCATAGTAGCATTGCCACAGTTAAATGTTCTCCAGTCGTTCTCCCTTTTGCCCTCTGCTTATCTGAATGTCCAAGTTCCCAAACCTCTGAGGGGAACTTTGGTAATCCAGGCAGCCTACAACCAGCAGTGAGTGTGGTCTACAAGATGGCTAATTATTGCAACGACAGTAAATATTAGTTGACTGAAAGACTAAATTGTCTCCTTGGAGGTTCTCTCACATTTAGATATTTATGGTGCGTTCACACCAAACGCGTTTTGAGCATCAGGCACGTCTGGTTTACATTCAAAGTCTATGTGGAGCATGGGACGCATGGGACACGTGGGACACGTGGGACTCATTGGACGCTTTGGATGTGTCAAACACTCAAAACGCTCCAAACGCTTTAAATCATGCCACAGCGGTCCTTGACGCGCCTCCACATAGACTTTGAAAACGCGTTTTGTGTGAATGAACCATTAGAATTTTGTTCACTCCAAACATTTTTTGGTAATACTTTAAATGTTCCAAAATTTCAGCACAATGTTAGACATAAAAGTATAAAACATATATATGAGTGTATGAGTAATGATGAAGTCTACTCTTGTTAACATATCTTGCAAAGCTTTATTTATAACAGAAGGTGATGGTTTTCAACAAAACATTGAACATTAGAGTTTTATAGAAATATACACTTACTCTCGAGATGTTATCATGATGCTGATAATCAGGAGTAAATATCAGAAAAAAAAAAGCTTCTTAAATAGATCATTTGTTTTAACTGTTAAGTGTAAAAGTAAGCTCACATAATCCTGGGAGACATCAGTTAATCATGAAGTGTCAGATGCCATTTGAAAGGTTTGTTAAGTGCAGATCAGTTCATGCAGGTCATGTTATTTTCTTTTTATTAACATGTCCAGGTTTATGAGCTAACTCCACCTTCATGACCTTAAAAGCCCACAGCACAGAGCCTGGCTCCCCCACTGAGCCCTGGGAGCATCAAAGGTTTCTGAACTTTGGAAAAAGAAAATAACTTTCGGGATGTTAAGTCTGTTATACTAGAAAACAACACAAAACCATGCTTTGAATCCATAAGTCTGGGTGTTTTTCTAAAATCTAATTGTATTCAAAAGTAAGTCAGGGTTATTTGTTGTTTTGTGAGGTTGATTTTGACAATTGATGATGGTTGCTGCATGCGTTGCTGATCATCTGTTAGTTCTAGCGTGGGATAGGTGATTAAAGATGAGCACCACAGTAATGTAACTAAACAAAACCACCACAAGCAAGCGCACAAAGTTTTCTTGTGACATTGAAGAGGTTATTTTGAATTTTGCTGTTTCCATCAACCTTTTCTAATGCAGTGTATCAAAATGTGTAGAAAATGGTTATGGAAACATGGCTGAGATTTACCATCTTTAATTTAGGTAGCCTCTTTCACCCTGAGAGGAAACCTGCAGCTCTACGTGAGGCAGCCCTGCACACTCATACCACCACCATACCAACCACCAAAATTGTATTTAGGACTTTATCTACGCCACTTTAACACAGGAATATGGTTTGATATATTCTACACCATACAATTCTGACTCTTCCTGTATTTTTAGTCATCCCGTTGAAACCTCTGCCCCAGCGCCCAATCTTTTGTCGGCTTTAATGGGTTTCTTCCAGGACTGCACTGAACTCAGCGCCATTCATCTTCCTGTCAGTTGTGACCAGCTTACACTTTACCAGCTAAAGAAAAAAAACACATGATCCTGTCACAACCATGTTTCACAACAGCCATGTTTTGTCATTCAAACTTTGAGAAAAACTTTTAAAATGTCTCAAAAAAGAAGAATTAAAGGATAATGTGAATTAAATGCATTTCCATCTAAAGGTTCAAAGCAAATCAGCCGTGATTCCATCAGATGTTGACACTACGTATGGCTAGGGTTACCAGATTTGGGTTTCTGAAGAGGAGGACACTTTTCTGTTTTGTTAGCGGGGGGAGTACTTCGCAATTGTTAGCGGGGGGGGGAGTGCTTAATAATTGCTAGCGGGGGGGGGGGACTTCATAATTACGCACACATAATGCAACGTTATTGGATTTGGGGAGAAGTGCGTGACTAATTTGCAATACAAAGAA
>CAEGAG010146572.1:0-10102 GCA_903067065.1 Brachyrhaphis terrabensis
TTTTTCAAAAGGTTTAGTTTGTTCGACTCAGTGCAGCTGAAAACGTAACAAATGTTGCAATTTTGAACCGACTATCAGGTGTGAAAACACCTTTGGTCGCCTTGGTTTAGTTTCATGACTCAACAATAAGTAAAAGAGACTTGCCAAAAATGGCTGCCAAAAAATAGATGCAAAAACACATTTCTTTAAAGCACAATCAAGTAACTATGTTACCTGCAGTTGGTATAAAATGCTTTATACATCAAACATGACTTTGACTTCAAAAACTGACGCCTTGAAATTGGGCGTCCGTCTCTTTAAGAAGCTTTTGCTCTTTCTGACACTCCACCTTCAGCATGTCATTTCAACAGTGCTCCTCCATTATGCTGTTTATAGCCGTTCTTAGGAGAGTTGGATTGAAGTGGTTCATATGATAGCTGCTAACTGCTGCTGCCGCTAGTCTGGAGGAGCTGAGTGGGGGAGGCACTTTGATACAATCTGAGAGTTGGACAAACTAAATAACATAAAAACAAAAAATAAAAAGACTCGGGTCTTTTTATTTAATAATTTACCAGCAAAAATTTTGCTTATTTTGTTGATATGATTTTCAACGCTGTAATTTCTCCATTAAAAATTTTAATCAAGTCCCACAACCAAAAATAAATAAACATTTGGTGGCAATGAAAACCTCTTTAAAAGCATCTAGGAGAAGTTTGAGGCTTAAAGCACAACCCTGGAGGTTTTTATCCTCTCCACTTTCCACCACACAGGCAAATTAAACTTTAATCCCCATCTGACCTCTCCAGTCTCCCTCTGACCCAACGCTGCTGAGTAATGCTTTATAGCTCAAGTCCTTGGACACTTTTAGGTCAGCAGAAATTTATTACATACTCAATTTTAAATCCATATGAAGCAAAAAGTTTTTTTTTTTTTTTTTTAGCTAATCATATCTGGGTTCAAGTTGCCCCTTTAGATGCACAGACTGAAACAGAAAGGTAAGTGTTTCATAAGAAGGGAATATATCATGAGTTTGTGGTATCTAACACTTGGACCATCATGGATGTTGGACCTGCTTTGTGTCCCATTGTGTGGCAGATTCCTTCCTCGATCGGGTCAATCCGGTGTCACACGTGACGAAGGATCAAAAACGCATTTGTGGAAAGTGTCGGGGTTTGATGAATCAACGTGTGCATGGAACGATTTTTTAATCCTCACACGAGGGAAGTGGCAAACGGCGATAGGACAGACGTGACAGCTGTTGTTTTCGAGTTAACAGCTGGATTCTCATCAGATTTTTAACCATATTTTAGGAAAGACTTCAGCTGCTCAATCTTTCCCAGCTAGCTAAGCAAGATTGGTGGCATTTGTTGCCTAGCAACAGCATGCTGAGTACCCAGCAGTTTCGAGTTCTGCTCAACTTCAGTTGCCTAGCAACAACATGCCGCGTAACTTGCGCAGCAGCAGTTTCAGGTTTTTCCTACGTGCCTAATGACTGCTTAAAAATAAAAAACAACGGCGTGGAGGGAAAACTGAATAAAACAGGAAATGCTACCAGTTTTAGATATTTAAAATAAAAAAAACTACTCAATAATTATCAATATAGACTGACATAAAATGGTTATATCGCGACACGTTTTTCAGCCATGTTGTCCAGTCCTAGAATAACTTAAAAGTCAAGAGTTGAAAATGAATCTGAAATGAATCAGATCCTCAAAGAAAACTTTGATAAATCATAATAAATAAATCTACATAGAGAAATGAAAGAATGTCTCCAGGTTTTTGCACAGTGTGACATCATGCATAACCTCAGTAAACACTTGCTGCTCTTGTTCTAGAGATGTAACAATCAGCTTGTCTGCTCGGCTAAGTGACAGAGATCTTGTTTGCATGAGTTAAGTCAGGCCCGTTTCTCCTCACTTTCGACCCTGCAGGCTCATTATAAGTTGTTGCTGTTTGTTAAGCATGGCTGAACGTAGCCGCTGCAGCAGCATGATGGAGCTTCACCTATTAACACTTCCTGTCACCCTCTTTTGTTTACACTCACAGCGGTGCCAGTGTCAACCAATTTGCATGAAGGGAAAACAGAGTTCTCACTTTAACATTATGTTGCACTGATTAATGAGGCAGTCAGCGGAAGCTCATTTAAAAAGCTGATTAAAAGTTGGTGCATCAACTCTTCCTCGGCTGTTTGCATTGCAAGGGCTTTTCTGTTAGATTTCCTGTTTGGAGTGACTTGCAATCATCTATCAGAAGCAGAAGAGCCGCTCTCTTTATTTAATTGCATTTTTCATGAGAATAAAAACAAAGCTTTGTGAAATGAAAATGGGGAATTTGTGTCGTTGCACCATCTGGTGTGCAGAAGTCCTTCTTTTCAAGCCATCAGGAAAGTTAACCAGCAATCCATCAAGCATTAGTTTATGTACTGCACACATACAATCCTGCACAGCTGCACCTAAAGCTCTTACATATGCATACGAAAACGCTCGCTAATCTCCTCCACTTTGTCCGACACACGTTTCTACAAACCTGCCGACTTCAAAGCCATGTCAGAGCCCGCTTTAGGTCACAGCAACAGAAAAGGTTTTAAGACGTGCAAATCCACACAAACAGACACTGTAAGAGAGAAACTGTAAAAAGAGACAAGTTTTGTTCAATCTGTTGCTCCCTGATGTTGCTAAGACTTTGAAAACAGGCAGAATGTGACAAAAACAGAGCAGATGGCACAGATGGCTCACACTGACGAAACAACAAAAAAATTTAGGGGATTTTTTTTCATTTATTTGTCGTCTTTTTTCGCTTTTAAGAGTCAGAAATCAGGTTTGGTTGTAACACGGGAGAACAAAATGAAATAAAAACAAACAATTTAGTCTGATCTGAAATTGGAGCAGCGGGAAGCAGATGTTGTCCTGGTTGGGTCCTCAACAGCATTTAGGTTTCATTTCTNTTATTTATACCTACTCCACTCAACTTTTAAAGTCGACTCATTTTCTGAACAGCAGCGGCTTTTGTCCTCTTATTACATCATTAGTACTTAACATTTTTATTCTATCATATAACTTCTGCAAGTAAGTAAGGCTCAAATAAATTATTAGTTTAAAACAAGATTCCTAATCTAAAGAGTTGCATGATATGACATGAGGTTTTTAGGACTATATTGTATCTGATTTGATTTCTTGTCTCTTGGTTTTCTCTTTTTTGTCTAAAATTATTGTACACAGATTTCTTATTAATTTTTTTCATGTTTTATTCACAGAAAAACTCTATTCTCAAATTTTCTCTTGACCTAAGAAATGTTTTTTTCATGTTTTTGTGAAACATGTTTTGAAGAAAATGTGAACATTCACAGATTTGTTTGGGTGTGAACTAAGAATATTTGTCTTTTTGAAAAATATTTTTTGAAATTTTTTGTTTTAACTATAAATGTTTATATTTCTTATGTATTTCTCAGGAAAATTTTGTATACTAACATATTTTTGTTTAAACTTTGATTAATTTTGATCTTTTTTATGTTTTTTCACAGAAAATGAGTCTGTTCATAAACTTTGTTTAATTTACATCTTTTTTAATTTTTTATTGTGAAAAATTAATCGATCCAAACACTTTGTGGTGTGAAATAAGAATATTCATCTTTTTTTAAGTGTTTTTTGTGGAAATTTTGTCTATTCACATTTTGTTTTGTGAACTAATAATGAATATTATTTTTTATGCTTTTTTAAAAAAAATTATTTCTCCCAGAAATTCTTTTTATGGATTTTTTAAAATGTAAACTAGAAATATAATTTTTTTGTGGAAATTCAGCAGCTCCATTTCTTTTCATTGGTGCTGATTGGCTGAACCCCAAAGAGCAGAAATAAGAAAAAACTTGGATTTTAGTCGTGTGGTGTTTCCGTTTTTGGCTCCTATGAGTTTCTATTAGCTTAGAAGTAAATTATTGGTTGTTTTTGATGATACATTTGTCAGTCGGATGCACTTTTTGGATTGTTTGAAAGTATAGCTTCACAGGATTGTTACTATAATGATGAAGAAACGTTTTTAAACACAGTTGTTTCTAATGTAAAATCTCAAAATTGCAGCATTACTTTAATTTTCAGTCATGTCGCCCAGCTCTACTTGGTGCTAGTTTAATGAATAGATTCCTGATCTCACATCTAATTTGCGTTATTTAAGACAAAAAAAACCAAAACGCTCAGTTTGAGTATCATTAAAAACCTGGACTAGTGTTGCAATAAAAAGAGCTCAGTGGCTCATCTTCTACTTGATTTAACATCCCAGGTTGTTAATATCGGTCTGTGTACTTCAGGGAACAGATCTTACAATCGTCTTTTCCAGATTAATCTGTAAATACAGTTTTCAAGTCCGTTTAGAAAATCTATTGAGCTTTTTAATATTATCAGCTGGTGTTAATAAATCCAGTTTGAAACTGTGTGTAGCTCATAAATATCAGAAAAAAAGTTTAGTGTAAAGACTGAACACAAATACTGACTGCAGCATATAAAGACTTTAATATCAGGACTTCTGTTTTATGGGAAAATCAGAGGAATAAAGAGAAGTGAGAAGTTAAACTGTCAGGCTGCTAAGAAGAGATGATCAGAGGAGATGAAGTCTACCACTCCACGCATCACAAATTTGAAATGAAACACTTGAAAAAGCAAAATCCTTCTGACATTTCATCTGTAAAGAAGCCCTGCGTTAAAACAGGGGAAGCAGAGAGATTTGCATCGTTACCTATTGTGCGTGGAATCATTCCTTGACGTGGCATCAAGTTGTCATCGAGGCCTTCCAGGCCACCGTAGAGGGAGTGGGAGATTCTGCGCTCGTGATCGTCCAGACTGGTGTTTACGGTCTGCTGGGATCCCAACGGGTTTCCTGAAGAATCCTGAAACAAAGGGAACAGATGGATAGTTGGTGACTACAATCAGCATTCAACACATTCGGTTTCAGTGATGCTTCATGAAAAACGAGCGATAATTCACTTTGGAGACAACTTCTCCCCATTCTTCTCTGTGGTCTTGCAGATATTGTTTGATTGTCGAGTAATGTAGCTAGTTGATTGGTTGAACGACGAATGAATAATAATGAAAGAGGAATTGGATGAAGTGCATATTAGAGGGACAGAAAATGATTTTCTTTCCAGGTTACAGTATAGACACGTTGCAGCTGCTAGCTAATAATGACTAGCATTGGTATTGGCTGTCAAGATGCCAACATAAAATCTTAAATTTATGCGTGAGATATATATATATATATATAAGAGACACAGTGCTTTGCTACTAATTGTCAACACTATAATAACCAGATAAGTTAAGGTAAAAGTTATATTTTTAAAAATACAGAGGGAGGGGGAAGTAGGTCAGTTACGCTAGCTTGACTATGACAATCGGAACATGAAGAAAAAAACCAGCAGGCCACATTCTGACTCTGACAGATCATCAGTAGACATTATGTCATGTATGTTTAGATTTATTAATTGAGAACTTTATATATATATATCATGCATATATTTAAGATATATGTTTTTTCTCTCTCTACCGAAAATTGGACTATTTTAGTCTTCAATCTGGTGCTTCGGTCTTAACTGTCCCTTTTTTGAAGAAAATTTTTGTTTACAGAGACTTTATAATATATTTTATTTGTGGTTTCAGTTATATTTTTTATTTTTATGTCTTTCAGTTCTAGTATTAATTGTTCTTTGGTAAATTAAGGTCTAGTGATCCATTAGAATGCATTCTTGCATTATTGTTCATCAAAACAACAATATTTTCATTTATCATAATAACTTCTGGGACAATTTATCATCCAACAAAATGTGTTATTGTGTCAGACCTAGAAGAGGATTCTGTTAAAGGTGGGGAGATCCCTAACAAATCAGATTCAGCATTATTTTTTCAATCTTACAGACATCTATTGACAATGTGGACCAGAACAAACAAAAGCGTTTTCTCCAGTGCGGTCGTCAAAAAATATGCCTGAAGGGAAGCAGCCTTACTAAAATGCTGTGAACACTAATGGACGAGCAGAGGAGCAGGTTTCCATGCTAACGCGACCTGTGTGATAACAAGAATAAATGAGCTCAGATTTTCAACAGGCCATTGAGTCACCGGCTGTTAACAAGCCACCTGAGCCATGCAGAAGAAGGTTAACTCACCACCAGCCTGACATTTCCCTCAAGACCCACGATGACACTTCCTTGTTTGCTGGACAAATAGACCATTTGCAGAGTGTGTCACCCAGCAGCTCCGGTCCGTGCGCTGGCGTGGGTGTCTCTGCCCTTAGTGTTTGTCCATTGGATCGTTGACTCCATTGATTTGCTGGGGCTTCTGCATTTTTCGCTGACGGTGATGACAGCCCTCGCTATGAAGATAACCGCCGTGGCTGGCATCACGTAACGAGAGATAACGCCGGAGTCAATACTGGAGCCAAATTACCCCAATCGATGGCTGTAACTGGCCAGGCTGGGATTCGATTTTGGCAAAAGGTCTTTGACCAATGATCCTTGCCTCTTACTAAACAGCTAAGGTGCCGCAGTAACCACCACAAACAGGATCCTGGAGCAAACATCTGGTTTTTATAAAGGGCTCCATATGAGAACCACAGCAGGAGGGAAAAAGAGAAACGTGAAGAAATGGGGATTAATTAGGCTTAGCAGCAACTCAATGCTTTTAGGTATTAAAGACAGATTGTTGCTACAAGATGAACTGGTCCAAGATTGTGTTGTTGTTTCCAAGCACATAGGCACGTAACATATTAGGTACGACTTAAAAAAATCTATTTCAGGTCGACTGGGCCTCTGTCTCTTTAAAAACTCCTGCTCTTTCTGAAGCTCCGCCTTCAGGAAGTCATCACAACATGGCTCCTCTATTAACCCTTTAATGTTTGTTTTTACCTGCGTTTCACTGAGAAGTAGCTCCTATAACAAGCCAGGTGTTTGCTAATTGCTGCTGGCTAGTCTGAAGGAGCTGAATGTGGAGTCGCAGGCCAGAGTGGATGAATTGTTTATGTGCAACGATTGAAGTTTTCTGGCCCATCTACAAATCCAAACTTAAATAACCAGTATTGACCCATTGCAACTACATTCAAAGCGCCATGACGGATGTAGGAAGTGAGGGACGCAAGTATTGAACAGAGCAACTGAAATTGTTTTCCATCAGTTTATTCATGGTAGCTTAGAAACCGACACGTACCTCCTCCCTCCTGACGTGTTGATCAAATTACTGACTGAATTCACACCACATGATTTATGACTATGTCATAATCATCTGTCCCCTCACACCGCAGCAGCCTTAAAAACGCACAAAAGACCAGATGCTAACCAGTTTTTCCCCATACATGCTAGGCTACATGACGGTGCGGCACCGTCTCCATGGTTAATGGTTAAACGCCTACCTTCTCCATGAAGAGATATTTGATATCTTTCTAATTATACACACTTATAAACTATATGAATGTTTGTCTTTTTACCTTGTAAAAAGTGTTCCCTGCTGCCAGTCATTATTATTGACAGCTGCTAGTAGTTATGATCAATAGCTGCTATCCATCTTTCTTCATTAAAAGTTATAAAATAAAATGATAAGCTTGGTTTGCATCCTTGTCTGTTTGTGAAGCCAACCGCGCAGCTATGACCATTTTTAAAGGGAAATCATAAAAATAGAAGCGGTTTCAGATTACAGATGTCTGGTTTTAGCCTAGCTTTACAGGAGTTGTTCTGATGTCCGTCAGGGCGGAGTGGGTGGAGTTCTGCAGAGCCTGACGTCACGTGCAATTAGGTTAGCTTAGCTGCCTGGATTATTCTTAAATAGAAATCTTAAAATAATCATTCAAAAGACATGGAATTAAGCAGACTAAAATATTTCTGAGCATTTTGAATTGATCCAGTGGATTTCTATACAGAATAGATTTTTTCTGCTTGTCGGACAGCAGCAGTAGGGTAATCTGCAGTTATTTAATTCATTATTAAATCCTTGGTGTTTGAGAGTGTGACGGCGCCAAACTCCCCCCCCAACAGGACAATGATCCTAAACATTAAAGACACAAGAGGCATGGGGAAAAAATATTGATTTCTCGGGCCTGAACAAGATTGTGCAATTTGAGGCGAAATGTCAATAAGCAATTGAGACGACAATTAAAATGTTTCCACATCAATACTTTTAAAAACACAAACCCGGCCCAGCTGGCATTCAATATAAACTGGGAATACCGGAGGAAGTTTGAGCAAATTACCTCTAAACAATGTTCTGGAACTGACGTTAATCAACAGATAAAGTTCTAATGGAGTCCAGATTTCACTAATACCAGATAAGGTCTTCATTAGCAGTCTCTTTGTTTTAGAGGTAATCAAATGACCGAAATAACAACAGAATGAAGAAAACCAATCAAAACTTCACACGGAGCCAACAAATCAACTTCGGAAACAAACTAATTTCAAAGGTCGCCATATGGTGCAGCGACTGCTGGCTGCTCTTGACTCTAAATGAGGTAGTTAATGAATTGGCCGACCGAGGAGCGGGGCTGAAATGCCTCCGTAATAGCAGAGGGGATTTAGCAGGCCGACGTCGCATTGACAAATCACGCCGCAGCTCATTGCATATTCCGGCTGGTAGCTGAGCTGGATCCCAGCGGTGGTGTGGAAGTGCGCTGCTCTCAGTTTGGTGTGTTTCTGGGTCTGGGTGAAGGAGCGGGAAGCAGTTGGGCTTGTGATTTATGCAGCGACAAACATTTCAGATTGATTTGAGATTGGCTGTCAGGGGATGGAGACATGGGGAGGAAAGTAAATACAGGATTATTTGATCCCATATGTCAGGAAAATGTCAAAAATGAGCCAAGGCTCTCATCCCACGGTAATTAGTTATTAGAAGATATTTTTTAAATATTTGACTGACAGGCTGAGGAGGATGCCATTATGCTCCAGTAGCTTAAAGCTGCAGTATGTAACTTTCATAGAAATGTTTGTTAAAGCTGTCACCATGTCGTTACAGATTAATATGAGCCAGATAATCTGTGAAAGACTGATCAGCTCAACCTTCTCCCTGAGCGATTATTGCTGTCTGAAGAAAAGCATTGATCCCGACCAAAAACAACCAATCAGAACCAGAAGGCGGGTCTTAGCACTGTCCATCATCCTCATGTATGCGCTCCTCAATGTTCTAATGGTGGAAAAACAGCTTACAGTCATCGGAGGCCATGTTAGCCAGAGTTAGCATTCATAGCCTTGATTTAAAGGAACTCAGTGTTTCAGCTGTTTTGCAGTTTTCTGTGAGCTTGTTCCAGATCTGTGGTGCATAGAAGCTGAATGCTGCTTGCAAATAAAGTCTGTAGAGTAAATAAAAGCATCAAATTGGTTTCCATCCTTCTATTGTGGAGCGTTTTCCTCTAAACAAGCAGACACTTGGTCAGCCGCAGGCTGTGCCTCCAGCTATCCATGTGAAACAAAGAGAAAGACTCTCCAAGGCTGAGTTTTATCCAGTCCTAATTCTCCCTGAGAAGTCTTGCCACCCGACGCGTCGTCTAAGCAAACACACGCAGAAACAGACCTGAAAACACACACACACACTACACACTCTTATATGCATACATAAATGGGAGGCTGATGCAAACATGTGCATACACGTCGACGCACACCGAAAAACACCTCCAGGCTTAGCCTCTGCTTTCAATTACCAGGCGGACCGAGGGGAAATCTAAACTTTGACACACCGGGTTGGGGAAGGAGAGCGAGGAAGCCTGGTAGCGCCAGAGGCGTACACTCGCACACCAACACTCACTCAGCCTTCGCTTTCAAGCAGGCGACAGGCCGAGGTGTACAGGGAATGTAAAGACATGACATTGAAGGGAGGTAAGAAAAAAATAAATAAATAAAAATGGCGCCGCTTGGTTTGCAGCATGTTTTCATTCCTCCACCTGCCCCACGGGAGGCGTGTTAGTGTGTGAGGCAGGGATTGGTAAATCACTCTGACCTGGAAACTTTCTGGTTCTACATGAAATAATTAACCGATGCTCACATGACCAGGTCGTCTGCTCAGGGCGCAGTCGTGTTTTTATTACTGAAGCTTCACTTTGGTACTAAAGAGTCAACAAACATGGAAGAGATAATAACATCTTCAATCTAAACGTGGCAAACAACTGTGCT
>CAEGAG010146598.1:0-34200 GCA_903067065.1 Brachyrhaphis terrabensis
TAAACAGATTTATTAAAAACAGAAAACCAATAAATCACATTTACATAAGTATACACAGCCTTTGCCATGAACTCAAAACTGAGTGGTTTCCTTTGCTCATCTTTGAGATCAGGGCCATTCAGAGCCCCCCTTGGAGGGGAAGGCGCTCCAAGTTAAAAAGCTGCATTATAGAACAGGATCTTAAAAATAACAAACAACAACATAACAGCGGTCTATATTAATCAAAAATGTAATATGGAGTTGAATCATTCTATATCACTGTCATCATGTGGGGACAATGCAAAGCAAATGTGCTCTACATTTTCATTGATGGATTCAATGATTCTGCTGATGATACTGGAAGGCTTTGTTGATTTGAGACTCTATTTGTTAAGAAGACCATAGAGACTGGAGATTTGAGAAGACAGAACAGAATGCACAAGAAGAAACAGAGGAACTGAAGTAGGTTTAATATAGTTAATTGCAGGAGATGGAGAATGGCAATATTATCTCAATCAATGGTCCTCCTCCAGGAAGGAATGACAGCCATTCAGCAAGCCAGACCAAGTGTAGGTTCTATGGAGAGAAAAAATACTGATAGAAAACAAAAAAATTAACAGTTGAAATAACAGCAAATAATGAAAGATGGAGGGTAGTAGAAGAAGAAAGTGAGAAAAAGTGGTCAGTTTGCATCAGTAGCACAAGCCTAAATTAGCCTAAGATTTATCTAAAAGGAAAGTTTTAAATCTAGACTAGAAAGTAGACATAGTATCTGCCTCATGGACTAAAACTGGCAGCTGGTTCCACAAGAGAAGAGCCTGATGAATACAGGATGTGCCTCCCATTCTACTTTTTGAAAATCTAAGAGCCAGCAGTAACTGATAACTAGTATAAGAATCAATTCTCCAAATAGGTTCTTTTTGGAGAACTGAGTCAGTCTAACTCAGTCAAGAATGAATAAAACATTAGTTCTTCTTAATAAACCTGTTTTCACAATTCATAATATATTTATTGTTTCTATTTTTAGCTATTTTTATATTTCTAATATTTTTACTTTTGGTAGTTATTAGATTTAATATTATTTTGTCTTTTTCTCAGTAAGAGTCACCAGTTTAGTGACAGTAGGAATATATATAGTAAATACTTTATTCAAAAACTTGTTGAATGAAGTTTTTAACTACAGTATATTGTTGAATTCTGTTGATATTAGACTTGCATATTGTTGTAAATTGTCAGTATTTATTTCATATACATTTGTAGTATTTTGAAGTTCAAAAAACACCAGTGCTATTATTTTAAAATCTAAGCCTGATCAGGCAGGTATTTATAGAAAATGATAATCTACTGAGATTGGATTGGATTGCTGTTGTTCTGCTTATTTGTCAGAACAACAGCAAGAGTGAATAAAGTAAAGTACTTTCATACATACCTCTACATCACTCTACATTACTGTGGGAGACTAAGAAATCATGCAGAAAGGTTCCTTACATTGTTGCTCCTAAAGATGTTAAGTTTTGTTACATCAATGGTTAGAGTGTAACATGTGTTTCATTAATGTTCATCTTGGGTTGTTAGTATATAACTTAGCAGTTATCTTTAACTTAGCAGTTAAAGACTTATCTTTGTGCCATAAGACTTTACAATTGAAAATGAGAGTACAGTAACTGGATATACTTGACCTTTGACCCCAGCAGCCTCTCATATTGTAACCTCACGCCCACTCAGTTGTTCATTCCTGCTGGTGGATGCATGGTATACATGTGGTATTTAAGTTGACATGCACATGGTTTAGCACAATCATTGAAGTTGAGTTGTGGGGTAAACATTACCATGACATGCAACCTATAAGCAGGGCTTGGATTAGGCAAAAATCTTGCATGGATTTCATTATGTTCCTTGTGATGGAGACAGGTGTGCTGCAACAATGAAGTCTTTCAACTCTTAAACCGAGGCAAGTCCTTGTTTTTGTATGAGTATAACATGTGTTTAAATTTTAATGACCCCCACTGCAGCAAATTTGCTCTGATCACATGTGAGGAGGTTTATGCTGAGACAATTACCAAATGATATTTGTGAAAAAAAAACAAAAAAAACTTAACATCTTGTATTTTCTACCTTACTTCTTCAATCCATGATGCGTTTGAAAGAATTCTGTAAATTACTTGCGGACCAGTATTTTTCCATGTACCAAATCATCACTCTCAGAGCATACAAACCCAATTGCACCTAAGTAAGATAAAATGAGCATCATTCTTCAATTCATTTTCTTGTAAAAAGATGTTATCTGGTTTGAAAGTCTTAGCATGAGAACACCTTGCCTATTTTGACAGGCTCATCGATGCCTTTAACATTTCATGTACAAAAGGTAAATTCTACCTGATTCTCCCTCACTAGAGTGGTGATAGTGATACGATCCCTTCTCCGCCTGCCTCTGTCGTTGTGTCCTTGGGCAAGACATTTCGCCTGCCTTGTCTGCTGATGCTAGTCAGAGGTAAAAAAAAAAAGATTATTGTAATATCAATTGTTATTTAACTGAACCTGACCTGTGTAGCGCAAGGCGGCGCTATGTGGTAATGCTTCCTATAGTTGTTTGCAGGGGGTCTAAAGGGGGAAAAGTTAGGACAATTCCAAAGGCCCTTGACCGACAGGGGCCCCCCCACAAAAAATGCATTTATAATTTTTTTACAGAAATATATATATATATATATAAAATGGGGTCCTGTCAATTGCTGTTACTGTGTTTTTCAGCGCTGTCAATCACAATCTCATCCTCCCTCCTGAGGGGGAGGGAGGATGAGATTGTGATTGATGAGATTGTGATGCATAGTTTCAGGCTATGCAACTAGCATAGAAGGCTATGCTAGTTGCAGGCTATGCTGCAACTAGCATAGCCTGTTGTGAATGCTCAGTTTCGTTGGCATACTGTACAGCAACAAAGTGGATAAGTTGCTAACAGTACTTCTTTCATCCTGACCACAGCCCCACTGACCTGCTGTGTCTCTTTTCTCCACCCACTTTGCTGGAATTTTTCTAAATTTGCCTGGGTTTAGCTTTCAGAGAGGTTAAAGTTAAAATCCTACCTTTGTACAGCCAAAGCTGCCTGGTTTTCACAACTGTTGACCATGTATTTATGATTTTTTTTTTCATCTTTTCATGATGTAAAAACTTTGAACTGCCATGTTCCTGGACTGATTGATTGATTTTACTTTATCTGCTGCCATGCTAATAATTGATATTATCCTGTATTTCCTACTCACACACAATGTAAACAGCAAGTACAAAGAGTGCAAAATGTGAAAATATGTTTGTTTGAACCGGTTTTTGATTACATTTTGCCTGGAAATATTTTTAAAGACAAAGATTCAAAATACATCAGAAATGAAAAGAGGGGTGGTGGCTGAAGTCTTAGAGGGCGAGCAGACCCTTCTAAGCCTGTCATCTGAATGCAAACACCATTCCATCAATTGAGCTGATGCTTGAGACGGGTACCAAAATGTTTGGCTTATTTTAGCCTATTAAGCTCAGAGAGAGACAATTGTGGATGTGTTATTGACCGTTTCGTTGATCAAAGTGCTTAATGTGGGGCAGCTTGGAGAAGAATCAATTGCAGACTCTGTGATTGGATTAGTCAAGTGATCAATGCCGGTCGCTGATACATCAACAAGGTAATTATAGGGGTGTGGAAGAGCTACACATATTAATTATTTTGTATTACAGGCTCAGAAACAAAGCACACACAATCATATAACCCCAGTCACCCGAGGACTGTACTCTCATACAAAGCACTGCCCTCTACTGCTCCTATGGAGAAGATGTTAATCATGTTACTAATGATAACACTTCACACTCCTGCAATAAGGAAACAGGGTCCAGATTGTTAAATTTCCCAGCTGCTCACAGTAATTATTCTCAGCCATAAACAGTGATTGCTTCATATGCCTGGGAGTCCAGATAAATAAATGTGTTTTCAATTAATTATAACTAAGATGATGTAAATGTGCTCACAATGAGATGAATCATAATGAAAAGTTAAAAAATGTATTCTACTTGCTCACTGCATTCACACAGTTAAGAACAAAACAAGTAAATGGGTGATATTCATTTTCCATCTTTCATCTTAAGGCTGGATTTCAGTTTAAAGTGATTGGCCCTTAAGCCAATCACTTTGACTCTTAAACCATTGTTTAAGAGCCATTGTTATTTACAACATTGATTGCAATGCATTCTGTGGAAATGACATGTGGTTGGTCCACATGATTGCACTGCTCTGTCATTGTGGGCACTTCACCCACCTTTCCGGCTAGTAGTAGCGCTGGTGCATGGCAGACTGCCCCACGGTAGCTCTGGCTGCCCCACAGTAGCTTTCCTCCATCAGAATGTGAATGAGTGAATGACAGAATGCAGTGTGAAGTTCTGGACTTGATAAAGAACTGCACAAATTCATGCAGCCATTTAGTGATGGAGTGAGTGGTAGATTTATCTAATTATGTGGACACTCGGTGAAGGCGGATGCTTTTATCCTCTGAGCTCTGCCTGCTCTGTTTTTGTGCTGTCTTTTGCTCTATGTTTTTTGAAGCCTTTTTCTGCACATCTTCCAAATCTACAAATTTTGGATCTGGTTAACCGGTCTCTCAATGTAATTGATAAATTTTCTTGACAAGAAGACTGGGCACAGGAGAGTCCTGTGGGGACATAAACCCTGGATTTATTCATGATAACAAGATTTATGCTCTTTGGAGCTTGCGCATTCCTGTCATATTGACAAATTTGTGACGGGTTGAGCCGAACTAGTGAACACTCAAACTGTTTTAGTGTGGGACAGAGACACAAGTTGGATGCGAGTCTTGCTGAGACTCACAGGATAGCTGAGGATTCTAATACTCACTAATGGGATGGAATCGATCTTGGAGAAGTTGCTAGCTTTGGTTCAGTGGAACAGCCACACTAATTTGGATAATTGGGATGAACTGAGCTGTATTGGTGAGACTTACAGTGAGATTGAAATTTAAAATCTACCTGACCTAAAACATTCTTTATCTGAATTGGCTTTTCTGTGTCAGCCTTGGAAGGGCTGCATATTACAAATCTCCTCGAATATATCTAAACATAACGCTCCTTCCTACCTCACCCCCTCCTCTTATCATCCATGTAACTGGAGCTTGGCGCTCCCAAGGACATGTTCCTAGATAACAAAATCATATCAGACTCTTTGCCAAGAGACATATAAATGCAATATACAAACACAGCAAGCACATATACTCCTTGATGTCACCGCCTTCCACCCATGTCTTTGTTTAGTGTGAATGTTGCTATGTGCATACCCTAATGTGTCCTTTCCTCTTTTTATTTTATTACTTGTTAAAAATTATTTACATCATAAAACAGAAGGGTTTGCATGTTAATTTTGAGAAAAAAAAGATAGATAAGGATAAAATCATCACCTTATAATTTCTGTTCATTCTTTTGGATACAGCAAGCTGGAGAGCAGGAGATCTTCAAGGCTTTTGAAGCACCAAACAGTGCTGGGTTTAAAAGCCTGCGCTGTTGTCAACTATTTGAAGACCCAGCGGAGCTTTGAAGAGTTGCCTCTTTGTCCAGCGGATGGGGAAGGGAGCTTAGAGCTGCTTGGTATTCCCACTGAGGCTTTCTGTCTTTGGCTGCCATATGGGTGAGAGAAAACAGCCATATAAGTACTTAAGTAAAGTTTATATTTACACATGAATCCTCTCAGCTTTGCCTTAATTCAGTGGAAAAACAATATCCAGGCTGAAGCAAGGCTACCAGTATAAGCACTTATGCAAAGTTCATATTAGCAATGGAAATTTCAACCTTGGCAGGACTGTGCAGGAGACAGTGGGTTGTCCCTCACCAGCTGCTTAAACTAATTTCTCTAGGTATTGAGTTTGTTGTAGTGTGAACAGTGTAGAGCAAGGTGTGAAAACAAAAACACTGAAACTAATTAGTGTTTCACTTCATCCTAAACATTTTCACTTTTTTTATTCTCAGCCGTTCCTGTAGAAAGTCAGCAGAACAAGTCATAACCATAAAGCTTTGCTTAACACTTCTGATTGCATCTTGAAATCTTATTAAAATTGAATGTTTATAGTACTGATGAAGATTAATATGCTTTGTAATCCAACATAAAGAATCATATAAATTTAATATATGTAACTGCCTTTGATCTTTCCCATGATCAGTTTTATCCCTAAACAGCTTTGGTCCCATTGTTAGAGAGAAGAATGACTGAAGAAGGACTGTAAACTCTTGTTGAGGGGGAATTTGTTGTTGAAGAATTAAGACTAATAAAGTTTTAAGTACAGGTCTCATCACTGAACACCGCCATTATGTCTGATGTTATTATGCTGCATGACTTTGTGTTTTTGTGCTTATTATGTAAAGCACTTTGAAATGCCTTGCTGCTGAAATGTGCTATACAAATAAAATTTGATTGATTGATTAATTGATTGAGCGATAAAATCCAGAAAATATAAAGAAAACAAGCCGTGTTGCTTTATTTACAGTACTAACATCATACAGCACTGGGTGGTGTCTTTGTGCCTACTCTGCTCTTTGCTGGTACATTCCAGCCGAGTTTTTTTACTAGCTAGTTAAAAATCTTGGACTAGCTAGTTAAACATAGTCGACTTAAAGATAGTCAAAGATCTCATGGATAGACTCTCCCACTGAGAATCTTTTGATGAAATAGACTACAGATACTACCAATACTATACTATCGATAGCATCGAGATAGTATCGATGAGATAGTATCTTTGACTATTTCATCAAACTCAACATGTCAGGTTGAGTTAAAGTTGAGGTATAAATGTCACAATCGCAAGTCGTTGTACAATGTGGGAATAAAGAACTTTCACGAGTTTTCCCACATCATAATTATTCTGATTCTAAGTCATATTTGGATGATCTTATAGTATTTTTTTTCAGTCACTTTGGTTAATTTCTCTAAACAGAACTGAAATTCTCAAAACCACTTGTTCAATCTTCAAATCATTGTTCTGCTGGAGCACATCTAAAAAAGTTTCTCATTTCTGTCAGCAACTTCCAAATGCTTTTGTACATCATGTACAATTTTATGCTTTTTCCTAATTTCAGTGACTATTGTCATATTGATCGAAATGTATTATAAAGTCTCTGTTGACCTACACAATGTTTAACCATAATTTTATTGCATAAGTGTTAATCTGTAAAATGCTTGAACAGGTTGTAATAATATGTAAAACATATTTCTATACATTTTTATTTGACTTTCTTTTAGATCTGGAACATTGCTCTCAGATGAATCATTACTTTCGGTAATGTAAGTAAAAGTGAAGCACTAGATCAGTTAATGATAAACCAGTTATCAACAAAGGTATAACAAAGGTGTCTATGTTGTCAACAGGCAACATAGACACAATGTCCCATTTGAGGCAATGAAAGGACAACAATTTGGATGGGGTCAAAAGCCACAGAGAACAAGGAGAGTGAGGTTGTGACAAAGGAAGGAGTTACAGGGCAAGACAGAAGAAGAATCAGAAACTGAGGACATATCCCAGTTTCCATCATTCCAACATCATCAAAATATGATTCGCAACCCACAACAGGATTTTGATGGAGTTGCTCTCATCCTGCTTTTCATTCTTTAACCTTTCCTTCATCCTTTCACCAGCATGAAGATGGAAGAGTGAACTCTAATTCCTCAAATTCCATGAGACAGTTTCAATGGAAAGTTTTTATTGAAACTGTCTTATGTTCCCATTTCTATATATTTTTTTCTTTAATGCATTTTTCAAATCCTTTTTGACATTTGCAAAACAGTAAGTGCCTTTCTCAAAGCAATACATACAAACAGGAAAGTATTTTTGCAGACATCAATAGAAGTACTGGGAGGAGATGGAGGAGCTCGATTTGTTTCACTGATTATCTGTGTCATGCCATACTGTCACAATAAGAAGTGTAGACTGTCAAGTTGAGTCAGCAATTTTTTTATGTGTGTGGTTGTTTGCATGCATAATTCTTGGTTTCTTGTTTTAGATTTGCTTGTATAATAAAGGGCTTTATGAATAAACTCTGACGAATGGATGTCCAGGGCTGTATAGTAACACTATGCAGCCCTGGACATAGTGCTATGTCCAAGCTTCAAAGCACTGTTGCTTTGCAGCAAGAAGCTCCAGCTTCGATTCGCAGTCTTTCTGCATGGAGTTTGCATGCTTTTCCCAATGCATTCATTCTCTGGGTACTCCAACTTCCTCCCACAATCCAAAAACATGACTATTATGTTAATTGGTGTCTCTAAATTCTTCTTAAATATGCGTGGGGGTGGGTGTGTGTGTGTGTGTGTGTGTGCATGGTTGTTTGTCCTGTGTGTCTCTGGACTGGCAACCTGTCCAGAGTGTACTCTGCTGGAGATAGGCAGCAACTCTCATGACCGCCCAAGAATCTGCATGTTATTCTTGTGGATGGATAATCTATTCAAGCTTCACTTGCTGGCTGTGGTATTTTTTGTATTTGTCTGGATTGTAACATAGCATAACATATGAGAGCTGCTTACCAAATAACTTCCAGCAAAGCTGTCCATCTGGATAAATGAACATCCAACCAGTGCATTCTGGGAGATTAGACTCGGCCTACTTGGCTAAATTCAATATTTACCAAGGAGGCTGCTGTCAACACTCCTCTTACTGTTATTCTGGGTGTGCATGTGTGTGTAGGGGTGCGTGTGTGTGTGACAGAGAGAGAGAGAAGAGAGGAAGGGGATTCTGCCCTGCTTGTGGCTTCAATTTTTAAATAAAATAAATATTGAAGATACTGAAACATTTTCCAGTAACAGAATTATTTAAAAATATTTTTCAAATGTGTATTATTTTTACTAGTGCTCACATTAAAGTAGAGCTGGAAAAAAAGTGATGATTTACATTGCTGGATTTCACAAAGTTGTGGTGATTTCTCAAAACAGCAGAACAGCATGGATTACCTGGGTTATTCTGTTCAGAGAAATGCACCGAAAGCGACTGAGAAAAACCGTTAAAAGCTTTGAAGAAAAATGTTTAGTTTTTTTTTTTTATTTAGGTCACAAAAACCACAGTTCCGTAATCAATGGATAAGTTACAAAACTGGTGGTTAAGTAATTTTTCACTGATTGCTGCAAAGTTTATGACTCAAAAACAACTCAAAAACATTTGAATTGTTTTTGAGTTGAGGTTTTCAGCTTTGTTTGAGCCAGTATTTTACTGCCATAAACCGATAAGCCATGATGACTTCCCTGAAGGATGGGTAGTGAAGTGTAACGAGAGTACATTGGTTGTCTATAAATATGTCTCTCTGAGATGTTGAAGTGAAAACTCTGGTACCCAGTGCTTAGATGAGCAAAAATATATATTTTTTCAGACAAGCCAATAATGCAGGTACACATGATGTGGGGAAAAAAACATTTCTATATACAATATGTGTTACGCATGTTTTCACATGGGATATATGTGTATCACATACAAACATTTGTATAACATATTTTATATATGACATAGGAATATTTGGAATGTTTCATGGTAAAAAAAAAATATGGTTCCCATGTTTTCATGTCTCACATACGGTCTCTGGCCACTTTTTTAGGTACACCTGTACAACTGCTTATTAACTCAAATGTTGAATCAGCCAATCACAAAGCATCAATTCAATGCATTTAGGCATGTAGACATGGCCAAGATAATCTGCAGTTCAAACCAAGCATAAGAACAAGGAAGAAAGGTGATTTAAGTGACTTTGAACATGGCATGGTTGTGGGTGCCAGACGGACTGGGCTGAATATTTCAGAAACTGCTGATCTACTAGGATTTTCACGCACAACCATATCTTTACAGGGTTTACAGAGAATAGCCCAAAAAAGAGAAAATATCCAGTGAGCTGCAGTTCTATGGCCGCAAATGTCTTGTTGATACCAGAGGTGAGAGGAGAATGGCCAGACTGGTTCTAGCTGATAGAATGGCAACAGTAACTCAAATAACCACTTGTTACAGCCAAGGTATGCAGAAGAGCAACTCTGAATGCACAACACATCAACCTTTTATGTGCTGGATGGGCTACAGCAGCAGAAGACCACACCAGATGCCACTCCTGTCAGCCAAGAACAGGAAGTTGAGGCTACAATTCACACAGTCTCACCAAAATTGGACAATAGAGGATTGGAAAAAATATTGCCTGGTCTGATGAGTCTTAATTTCTGCTGCGACATTTGGATGGTAGGGTCAGAATTTGGCATCAACAACATGAAAGCATGGACCCATCCTGCGTTATATCAACGATTCAGGCTGGTGGTGGTGCAGTGGTGTTGGGGATATTTTCCTGGGACACTTTGGCCCATTAGTTCCAACTGAGCATTGTGTTAACACCACAGTCTACCAGAATATTGTTGCTGACCATGTCCATCCTTTTATGACCTCACTGTACCCGTCTTCTGATGGCTACTTCCAGCAGGATAACGTGCCAATGTTATAAAGCGCGAATCATCTCAGACTGGTTTCTTGAACACGACGATAAGTTCACTGAACTCCAATGGCCTCCACAGTCACAAATCTCAATCCAATAAAGCACCTTTGGGATTTGGTGAAACGGGAGATTCGCATCGTGGATGCGCAGCCGACAAATCTGCAGTGATGATGCTATCATGTCAATATGACCCAGACTCTCTGAGGAATGTTCCCAGTACCTTATTGAATCTCTGCCACGAAGTACTGAGGCAGTTCTGAAGGCAAAAGGGGGTTCAACCTGGTACTAGTAAGGTGTACCTAATAAAGTGGCCAGTGAGTACATACCAAGAGAGTTCAGTAGTGTTTTTTTGGTAACTTCTTACATTCCACCCTCAGTTGTTGCTGAGACTGCATGGGATGTCATCAGTTTGGTTGTTGCTAAGGTACAAGCACATTACATTTGTGGCAATAGTGATTCTAACCATAATTCACTTTCTGCTACACTGCCAACATTTCAAAAGATTGTCAGCTGCTCTTCAAGAGAAAATAACACACTGGATTTGTTTGATACAAATGTCAAATATTTATATATAAGCAAGAGCTCCTTTGGGTAAATCATTTTTCTCTGCTCAAAGTTTATTATTCTGAGCATAGCTTGTCAAGTATGTACCCTAATAAACTACTATTCTTCTGTGTGTCAAAGTAGACCTAAATATCCTCATATGTCCATCGTTGATGTCTTTCCAAAAATGTCAGCTTCTGAAATAAGAGCAACATTTAACAAAATGTATTTTTAATCCTCCAAAAGCTGCCATTCATAGTGTTTATGTGTCATGAATATGTGCATATGTACTCAAAGAACCAGTCTTATTTACAAAATCTCCTGGTTTCCCATGTTTGTTTTTTTTTATTGTAGACAGGGGTTTGATCTGAATTTCAGACAAATGTTTGTTGTCTGAACCATCTTCTAGCACCACAGCAGAGAAAAGGAGGACAAGAAAGGACAGACAGGAGTAAAGGACTCCTGTCCTTTGCTCCCATCTCCATCCTGTCTTTTCTTTTACTTTAAATAGATAGGATGGATCTTCCAGGCCTTTCTTCAATCATACGGCTAGGTCTGGAATACCAAGCACCAATGCCTACCCTCTGCCGTTCTTCTTATTTCCAGAGCAGGTTTCCATGACAACACAATGGGAGGTCAGAGGTCAGGTGTGGAGTAGGGTGGGGCTGGCAGGTGTCTGAAAGTGGGTCCATCTGGTTTAGTGACCCAACATAAACCAAATGGTTTATGTTGGGTGACTTCAGACATCAATTTTACACTAAAAGTAGAATGATGGACAAGCAGTGACTGCTGAGCTAATGAGCATGAGTTTGCCATTGATGTGTGTGTGTGTGTGTGTACCATGTATTTAATACTATGTGAGGACCATTTGTTGTGAAATTGTGGGGACGTACCAAAGTCTGGTCCCCACAAGGGAAAAATCTATTTTAGGGTTAGGGATAGGCTAGGCATTAGGCTCAGAAATGTATGGAAGTCAATGGAAAGTCCCTGCAACGATAGACAAGTCTGTGTTTATGTGTGGGGGTGTGTGGGTGTGCATGTGTGTGTACTGAGGAATAACTGAAATGATCCGTTAACCCTCTCTGGTGATGACATTTACAGCACTGAGTCTGTACTCAGTGCTGAGGAAGATGATGATGGATCTAGAAAGATGTTGCAGGATGAAGATGAGCACTTTCCTAAAATTTGCCAGATGGTTCACTTGGCATAACTGGCACTCTTCCAAAGGAGATCACCATTTAAAGTGCAGCTCAAGGAACAAGCAGGTTGTTTTATCTTTTAATTTGATAATTTTACAAGATCCAAATACAGATAGATGTAATTCTGAAAAACATTTTTCCTGGACAATGATGCTAACGACATGATAAAGTTCATAATTTAGTGCGTGTTCTTTTAAAAATACACAGAGGGTTATGATGTGAGTTGTCCATTTAATCTCATTTTTTGAAAACTATTTGTTTTTATTTTTGAAATATAAAGAAAAACACGTGGCTGTGAATACTAGAAGTAGTACAAGTGCACAGCCTTAAAAATTCTACTTGATGAGGAGTGGCCAAAGTTACCAAGAGAGTTCACTTGGCAACTCTCCTGGAGAATTTGTTTGTTCCAATAATTAAAATTTGTTCTCATGTTCTATATAAAACAAAGTGAAGACCAGACATTACAACTCTTTATGTTTCTTCTTTTGTGTGAGCAACTTAAAAAATCTGAATGTAAAATTGTTTCATGGGGTGTCATGTCCTCAAACTTTATTGCCTTGTTGGAGTTGACACTCAGATAAACTCCTCTCCAAATTGACCACAGACAAGAGGGCTTACGTTGACTCTTTACTGAAGCCAGGTGGTGTAGGGTAAAACTGAGGAAATGCAAACTTTCCATTGACTTCCATTCATTTCTGAGCCTAACGCCTAGCTTATCCCTAACCCTAAAATAGTAGCAAACAATACAGCATTTAAGTGTATAATAAATTTGCTCTAAAGAAAATATTTAGCTCAAAGCTGTAAAAGTTTTAATAAAAGAAATGCTGCTTTCTTACAAGCACCTAAATTATTCTTAATCAATAAAATATCAATTGCAAAATTGCAAAACAGTGTTTTCAAAGACCAACACAATCTTTAAGAAGTGGCAGTGTTACTGAGAGAAAACCATACTCTGTATTCTCCTGCCTTGTCTCTTTTTAATGAATAAAACTGACTATTAAATGTAGTACCTAAATTCCGCCTCTAGGTGACACCAACCAAACACTTCCATAACATAAATCTGTGCAATGTCACAAACTGACATGCAACAGCACTCTCCCCATCTGAAACACCAAGTGTTTCACCATTTACAACATTCTCAAACATATAACAGATTATGCTTTGGAAGAAATAAGCACTCACAGGTCATAAGAATAACTTTATGGCATCTTCTTTTGCCACTTTCCCCTGAACTTTCTGAACAAGTCCATATTAATTGGCAGCAATGAAGATCTTACTTTTTCAGATTCCAAACTTACTTTATGAAGTTAGTTTCATAAGGTAAGTCATAAGGGTCGGAGTCATAAGCTCCGACCCTTATGACTCCCTTCTTGTCCACAGACCACAGTGGATGGTTCTTTGGAATGCTTTGAAGTAGTTCTAGCTCTTCTCCAAAGGCTTCATGTTGAACAGTTTTGAGGATGACTGTAGTGCTGTGGTTGAGAATATACACTGATAGATGTGGGGGACACAAATTCAACCTTTAAGACTCAGTTGAGACATCACTCTGTCCTGTTCTGAATCATTGAATGATGTGAATTAAAGCACCAAGTGTAGAGCTCTAACATGTTTATTACGTCCACACTCTGTGCAGATTATCTCTTCTTCACAGTTCCTTGCCAAATGTAGAACTTTGCAACACTATTCTCCATTCAACTTCTTTGTGAACTTTGTGTGTAATCAAGCAAGAATGAGAACTGATAACATTAAATAATGACTCAATTGAACATCATAGGCATCAAGTCCTGATGGTTATAAACCCCCGGCTGTACTGAAGACTGGGGTCTAAGACATTACCTGGACAGCACAGTGGCTCTGCGCAAACCAGCATTTCATCTGCAAGTAAACCCGTTACAACAGATGACCCAGACAAACATTGTGTGCTACACAACAAATCTCATCTTTCTAAATGTAGAGGCTTCCAGGGAATGCTCATTGCTCCAGACGCTCCTCAGCCTCTTGCCAGAGGGGAGTGGCTAGAACAGTCTATGTGCAGGATGGGTGGAGTCCTTTATTATGGGAAGAGCCATTTTTCTCTGTGATTGCAATTCTGTAGCTCAATAATCAAACCGTAATTATTAAAGTAGCTGCTTAACTCATATTTGCTAATGCTATCTAAGAATCTGTTAAAACGTTGCTGTGGAAATCTTGTGCAACAAATCTTTCCAGTACATTTTTCATCAGGTGCTAACTCATCCAGCGTATATGTATATTAGTGGAGGACACTCACATTGTGCAGCACTTGACAAATTACTTGAAAATATTTATGCGCAAACTGTACTTAAAAATGTATTATTCAGTAGCCTTTAAGTATAGCTTTATACTCATCTGTATATTCAGATGAGTCTAAAGCTGACAAATGCAGCTTTAGATTGTATTTGTCTGCCTAAAGTAATGAAACAATTACATATTAAAACTCTGAAGTTTAGAAACTGTGCTTAACTCAGTGAAGTAAAAAATTTCCAAATGGCTTCAGGTTATTTTGTAGATGCATCATCACCACAGACTTAACTCACTCCTTACAAATTATAACATGAAAAACAATTCATGTTATAATGAAATGCAAAAACGGTATCACATTTCATCTCTTGCACACTAAACCTGTGTTCTGGCCACCAGGAACAACAGAGAGTGGTACAGATGGGAAAAGTACACCATGCGACTTTCTGTGAAATACGCTGTAAAATAGTGCTGGCTGCAGCAGAGAACAACGCAGAGGAAGACGGAGACATTGTAGCTTAAACACTATCTGCTGTGGCCACACAGACAACTTATTCAACCTCTGTTTACACCCCAAATCTGGTCCCATTCTCAGTGAGTCATTATCAGCCTCACTTTGCCCTGCTTTATCACTCTCCCAGATAGCGAAGTGTGGGAGAGTACATATTTACCTCTACTTTGTGAGAAATGCCACAGTCACTTGTCACTAAATAGACATCTTTGCTACAACAAAGACAGTCTCTCACCTACAAAACCACAACATGAGATGAAGAAATCAGAAACCATTTAGTCTCCATTTGCAACTGTCCAACATCTACTGAGTAATCAGTAAATTTTAGTACAGACGTTCTTATATATGTGTAATTAACAGAAACCAATGACACAATATTTTATGCATCACTGTATAAAATATATGCAATATATGAGTGTTTGGTCTCATATAAATAGATATGTTAATAAAGGCAACAAAGTATAAGTTCCAAAACTTAATCCAGCTTGAAAGCAGGTGTATATACAAGTGCATAGATAAAATATTTTAAAGAAAGCATATCATGAAAAATCCACTTTTTTAGCCCTTAAATAATTTTTTACATGTACTTTGTGTATTTAGGAATGCAGAAAATTGCATGTATTCTCTCCCGGTGCTGCTTAGATCGCTTTATATTCTTTTTGGGTCATATATTTCAGTCTGTTCATTTTTTTCTATTCACCAGTTCCATTTGCTATGGAACTGCTAAGCAAGGTCATGACCTCTGGCTAATCTGGAGTTTTATGAGTCCACCATTCTTTTTCCTCGCAGCGATTTTGTATTCCAAGTCCAATTATGCCGAAGTTGCAAAGAAACACGACAAAATGTTCAGTTTCAGTATGTATTAACACACAAGATTTCTTACATCGACCCCTGGCAAAGTAATGAGTTGGGTTTTGCTGAGGTTGCTAGGTAAGAGGCAGTGCCTGATTTGTGACATTATATTGTTACGTTGTTTTTGAAACAGGTCATTTTCCAAACACCAAAAGACAACTTATTGCCAAAAAACAGCTGGGTAGTTTTTTTAAGCACTTTAGCTGTGCAGTAGAACCAGTACTTACATTTGTACTTACATTTTGAACCATGCTAGTACAAAACGTGCAAATTGTAAATTTTGAATATGGCCCCTTGATATTTAACAATGTAAAGTAAATTTAAGGAAAAACACTGGGGCTTTTTTAAGCTGCATGTTTGTAAATACCATTTTCCGGAATTCCATGTTGATTTTACATTTATTTTTTTTAAATATTCTTAAAATTATGTTCATATTTACATCAAATGAAGTCTTCCAGGATGTAAATCAGATGGTCCAACCTGCAACTCTCACTATAGACATAGTGTTTCAGGATAATGTGCAGAACCATCCATCCATTTTCTTACACCCTTATCCCTATGGGGCTGTAAGGGGTGCTGGTGCCTATCTCCAGCTGTCAACAGGCGAGAGGCGGGGTCACCCTGCATAGGTCGCCAGTCCATCGCAGGGCAACACAGAGACAGAAAGGACAAATAATCATGCACACACACAAACCTAAGGAGAATTTAGAGAAATCAGTTAATTTGTTTTTGGACTGTGGGAGGAAGCCAAAGTACCCAGAGAGAACATGTGCATGCACAGGGAGAAAATGCAAACTTGATGCAGAAAGACCCCAGGCCTGGAAACAAACCCAGGACCTTCTTGCTGCAAGGCAACAGTGTTACCTATGAGGGAACAAAAGCTATGTTTTGTCTCTCACACACTACTAAAGACTCATACACACACACAAAATATTAAAATTGCACATATATACTATTAAAATGTTACACACACATACAATTTTTCTCTCACATGCATACACAAAGTACTACAATTGCGCATATTCACTACTAAAATATCACACGCATACAATTTTTCTTTCTCACACTCATACATAAAAGACTAAGATTGCACATATAAACTAATAAAATATTGCACACAGATGCATTTTTTTCTCTCGCACACACAAGACTAAAATTGCACATACTGTATACACAACTAAAATATCACACACACACGCATACACCCCAAGTTCATGTGTATGTGTGTGTGAACTAATACTAGGCTGAATGAATGAATGAATGAATGAATGAATGAATGAATGAATGGGGATGAGACTTGTATTTTTCTGTGTGAGATTCGTATTTGTGTGAAAGTTGTCACGGAAGAGGTGGGGCATAATTTGGAGATCAGTGAAGTTAGCTTCAAGTTGTTTATTGGATATTAGCGCTCCACGGTGTAAGCGCCGTTTAGCTTAAGGTTGATCCGATTTATAAATGCTAATTTCGGCCAGCAGTTCTTTAGCGCTCCCTCCTCAAGGACTCGGAGGTTCACATAGGGCTCTAACGCCGCACATTTTAATAGTGAATATGCACAATTTTAGTATTTTGTATGTGAGAGAGAAAATTGCATGCGCGAATCACAACTTTTAAATAAGCAAAATAAACCTTTTTTATACAACATACCGGACCAGGTGTTTCAGGCAGGTAAGGAAAGACATTTTGTGTAATTATAACAAAAGAGAAATACAACCAGGTTACATCTGTAAACTTTTAATATGCTGACAGTTTGTACAATTCCGTGATAGTATATTGACAATGTACTATTGAAAAATTTGAATATTCTTTTTTTCTTATAGAAATAGAAAAAAAAAAAAGGGGGAGGGGGAAAAGATATAGATTTTTTTTAAAATAGTTTTAGCAGTAAAAATTAAATGTTGCCACTCCCAGACCAAAAAGCACACGTCCATATTTACACTGAATACGCATCTGCAAAAAAATGGTTCGTTCCTGTTTAGGCTTTACGGTGAAGGTGTTCTGTAGCAGGCAGTGGAGAACAAGAAAGACTGCAGCAGTTACTATGCTGCTAATAAAAATAATAAAATCAGGTTTTCAAAAAGAGAGAGAGAAAAGAGACAAGTGTTTCAAGTTATAGCCCAGTTTTTTTCCAAGAGAGGTGGGTAGACTGTGCGAGATTGTCAACCATTTCACTAATGAATGAAGGAAAGAATTTAACAACATATTAATTTAACTTGACCCTGTACCTTTTACCACACCTAACAACAGACGAGTCAGTGAGCAGCATCTCTAACCTCGATACCAGCATGACCTTTAACCCCTGGCCCAGTGAAAAAGATGAGTAAGAGTGTGTTTAATCTATGAGGATTTTTTCTGTCTCTCCACTCTTTCCACAATTGCACAACAAAAACAATTTATTTATTACAGATTGAATACAGATATTCAAACAATCTTTACAAAATCTACACACTTAGCAGTGAGTGAATGAGATTGATTGACAGTGCTAAGACTGTCCTGGCTCTGATTGGTTGCTTTTGTTCAGAAAGCTGTATTTCTTTAGATATCAGTAGCAGCTCAGATTGATCTTTTCACAGATTATCTGTTTCACACCTAAATGTCACAACATGGTGACAGCTTTAACAAATATGGAAAAAACATATATTTTTTATTACAGTTATATTTCAATAAGCTAAAACTAATAATACAAATAAAAAATGTAAGCAACCTATTTGCATACTGTATGTGGACTGTTGCATGTAAAATTCACTACCAGTGAATATTGTGCTAGTATCAGTATTGAACCAATGAAAGCAAGGCAGTTGCAAGCCTTTAAAATTATGACGCTTTTGATGAGTTAGATAGACTGAAAAAACTGTAACAGCAGCTGTGAAGGTTGGGGGGGCAATTTAATTTTTTGTCATGGGGCCCAAGATTCCTGGTGGCGCCTCTGTCACAATGCTATTAGTTTCACCTGAAAAGTGTGTTGTAATTGATCCTTCTGTGTACTGTAGCCTGATGTGTTTGCAGTATTGTAGTGTGTATGAAGCAAGTAATGTACAAAGTGGCAAAGAAGAAGAGTAAAAGACATTAAGCAACTAAAAAGTGTACTTCACTAGCAATTCCATCAAACCAAAATCAGTTTTAGAACATAAAACAGATTTTTATGTTTGTGTTGTAACTTTAGCTAATTGGTTTGTATTCTGTTTTGTCTACAGAGACCACACACACACACGCTCACCCCACACACCTACGTGCTTCCATGTATGTACATTCTGGCAACCTTTCTACATAAGGAGTGAACTTTGAATTGGACTCCTCCTGATTTGTTCTACATCCACACAAATATATATGTGTTCTAATTGGACACTCTGAAGCGATTGCTGCCAGCTCAGATTCAAAAAGTCTTCTCAACAATGCAAAAAATTTAACATACTTCGTATATTATTTTTCACCAGGGAAGACACAACATTAGACAAGGATCCAACAGGGAGCAGGGGCCACAGGTGAGGTTAAATATACAGGGAGTAAAATCGGAACAGGAGACACAGCTGGGAACAATCAAGGGCAAGACACACAGACACAGGGACTAAATGAACCAAACAACACAGAAACCTAAATCCTTACAGTAAGCTTCTACTTCCAAAGCTGTGCAATGACTGGCAGATTCTGCCCTCCCACTCGACTAATGGGCTCTCAGTTGTTTTTGTCCTGCTGAGAGTTTCTCTATGGGGTTACTCATATCACTCTACCACTGACAAGTCCATCTGCTCTCTGCTCCTCCTCCGCTTTCTGCTGAGCCACCATGATGAACGGCGGTCAATGGACTGACATTCCTCAGTCCTATAAGACTCATGCAGACACATTCTTGGCCTCTAGATGCCGTTTGACTGATGAAGCTGACACTGCATGTCATTTATACACAAGACAAATTATTACAAGGCCTAGAAATAATCAGCTACTTCACTGTTAAAATGTAAAGATTAAACAATTTCTAATAATTAATTCTTATCTTAAATAATTTAGGATATTAATGAATTTTGAACTCTATTATTTAAATTCAAAATGCAACTTTGAGCACAGTGTTTCAAAAAGCCTACATGGTTTTAAAACATACAATATTTGTTGTGTAACATTATAGATGTGCATTTTAAAGCAATTTATTTTTCCTCTGACTTGTAGCATATATGGATATGATCCGCTGTAGATATTGTAAACCACTTTCAGTGTTTCCAGAAATGAAGTAAAAGTGCATCAGCATACTGACTCCAAAACATTTCTGTAAGGATTTGAGTTTTCTCTGTGTTTATTTTCGAGTTTTCTGTGTCTCTGAGTCTCCATGTTGTCTTGTCTCCTCTTGATTGCTCCGTGATTACCCTCTGTGTATTTAATCCCACCTGTGTCCTTTGTTCCTCGTCGGTACTTCTCGTATGCGTTCCTGTCTATGCCTCCCTGTTGTCCATTCGGTTACTCCGTTGCTACCTGTATTGAGCCCTGGTCTTCCGCTCAGCAGTGCTGCCGGTGTTTTGGACTGTGAAGTGTTTTTTGTACCTCATTTTTCACCATTTAACCATCATTATTCATCTCATCTGGGTCTGCAGCATCTCTACCTCACCGCCGCCGTTCGCAACTTACGACAATTTCTGGTTCTGGTTTTCAGTAAGCATCCGTGTTCTCAGTCATTATCATCATAGTTGTAATAGTGAAAAATAGTAAATATTTTCCAGTCTTCAGGGTCTTTTGTTGACATAAAAAAAAGACTTTATGAACTTTCTGGTTAAATGAGACATTAATGGAAAAACAGTCACACATTAAGCCAGACAAGCAGTGAGGGCACCAGGAAACAAGACGACTCAGTTTCAAAACAAATACATTATGGTAATACTACAGAGCATCAGAATCAAGGGTAAAATGAAAAGACAAAAATAAAAACTGTAATAGGATAAATTAAGAGATTATTATTCAGATGAGCAAATACTTTTGACAGTTTCTCACTGCTTTTGTCAGTTAGCAGAAGAAAAGATTGAAGGTGACTGCTCTTAAAATCGTTGCATACATTTCAGAGTAGCTGAAATTTTATACTGCGCTTTAATAAGGCTGTGATTTTGTTGAAGCACAACATAAGTTTGCAAAACATCCACTCATAAAATACAAGATCTGAGTAGTTACCAGATGTACATCAACCATAAAGCAACATAAGTACCAATATGAAAAATGAACACACACGTGTATAACACCTTGATTACACAGAGTTTATACAGCGCACCAACGGATGTACAATGTTCAGCTACTTCTCTGTTATTTTTATGATAGGATGTATTCAGTTGAGGAAACAGGCAATTTATTGTAACGGATAAAGTAAACTAAAGTGAAAGGGGGCTTTAAAAAGGGGAGCGAGCCAAAGGACTTCCCTTCTTGTAGAAAGACTGCTTAAATCAAGATAATAGTGTTTAATTTTTGGACAAAAGAAACATAATTAGAAATTGTTGTCTATTTGATGTTTACGTCCCTAATTGCTCAGACCCAAAACTCAACCCCAGCAGCAGCCCACATGGACAGGTATAGGTCTTAAATTTTGTTGTGACACGGACATTTAATGGCTTATATTCCATGTATTTATTTTCCAGTGGGACTTTTCTATCAGGCAAAAGTTTGAGTCACACACAGATATCTTCATTGAATCTACTGATAATTAACCACTAACTCACCTTGGTAGCTAGTTGGCTTTACTGCATCTATCATGAATAAGTGCAAACTTATCAGCGCTTGGTTGGCTGGATGAAGTTCTGTGGAGATCCAGGTCTTAAATTCTGTTCATAGTAGTCTTAAAAAGTCTTTAATTCCATTCCACCAGACTGAAGACTTTTGTCGAAAGAGACAAGAGAAAAACAATCAATGTAAATGGAAATTATTGAGCTAGTTTTAATTTATCATGTGGCAAATTGATTTATTTCGACAGGTTTGGTGAGCAGGGCTGTGGTCAGGATGACAGAAACACTGTTGACTTATCCAGTTTCTTGCCTATTTATTGTTTTGTTTGTGGTTTTTCCCTTCAACTCCTCAAAAATAGAGACAAATGTATGGAGTTTTGTGTGTTTCACCATTCAACTGAAGGAGACCCAAGCACAGACTCTGTTTTACTTAGAATATTGCAGAACTACACAAATTTACATGATTTATTGAAAAACATAAAGATAGAACCCTAAATAAATTAAGACAAGGAAGTTGATTTGGGGTTAGTTACACTTCAAACCTTTGAGTTCTCTGCCTGTGAGCTGATTGGTTTTTGCTTTGCCACTGGGACTGTGTAGAACGGTTCCATTAGAAGTCGGACCCGACTCATGTTCACTGTTCATAGAACTTTCCTCCAAGCTGCTGTTTACTTCCTGTTACACTGACAAGTTCTACATAGTTACTGAGGTTAGTCATTTTCTCTGGAAAATATATTTAGGATTAGTTCACTGATTGCACTACAACACTGGAAATGACAATTGTAATACAATTGGTGTATTACAATGTATGTACAATGTATTAATGTATATTTAATGTATATTCTTTAAATATAAATTAAGGAATATTTAAGGAATTAAATATTCCTTAATGTGAAGTGAACT
Organism: Brachyrhaphis terrabensis; assembly: GCA_903067065.1. Taxonomy (NCBI): domain Eukaryota; kingdom Metazoa; phylum Chordata; class Actinopteri; order Cyprinodontiformes; family Poeciliidae; genus Brachyrhaphis; species Brachyrhaphis terrabensis. The sequence continues at coordinate 22,410 of CAEGAG010146598.1, forward strand.
AACAATAGTAAGGTAGGAGAAATTAACTTTGGTTTTGCTATATACTTTTGTTTTGTGTAGGTCTTGGTGCAGGCAGTCCATAACATGGTGGTGGTCAGAATAAACCAAGAATCTACCAATTCCAAGGAACCTGTGTCACGGCCTAATTTTTAAATAAAACCAGCACAATGCAGAAAGCATCCATTTATATTTGCATGTTCTCCTTGAGAATCCATGGGCTATTTCTGGGTACTTTGGTTCTTCCCACAGTCCAAACATATACATTTTAAGTCATTGGTCACTTTAAATTGTCCTCAGGTCTGAGTGTTTCCATGCATGTTGGACCTGAGTGTTACCCTGTGATAAATTAGTGAACATGCCACAATATATCATGTCTAATGGCTGCTGCAGATAATCACTTCTGGGAGAAGAATGAGACTTGAAATAAGGCAATTGCATATATCCATTGAAGTTACACATTGTTAAATGGCAAAACCTATACATGCAGTACACTCAAAGATCTGACTTTTATTTTGAAAAGAACGTCTGTCCAGAAATCCTCTTAGCAGATTAAACTTTAGAAAGGAAAATGCCAGTGCAATGGAAGACAAGGTTTGTATATTGAAGCAATTAACTGTGAATTAACACAGCACTGCTATGTGGGATATTAATATTATGATTCCATGATGGGAAAGGCAAACCCAACAGATTCGGAGGAGGATGAGAAAGATGACACTGAGACTGTATTTTGTGGAGGAAGAAACGGTTCATCCTTCATCTCTTTTTTCAGCACTTTTCTTTCAGGTGAGTTCCAGTGTTCTTATGTAGCACACAAAATAAAAGATGATGCAACTATGATGATTGTGTAATACCTTCTGTTTAGTACAATAGCTCCTCTGCATACTTATGACTATTGAAAACTTTCACTGTCGCTGCTCCTGGTGTGCATTGCACATGGTATCCCATGGACAATGCAATGAACCAGGTTTCATTGCTGCTTATTTTTGTGTTGTGTATGTTTTGTTGTGGGGCTATGGCAGGCTGTATTAACATAAAATCAGTTTCCTCTGACTGCAATTAGCTAAATTTTTATATATATATTACAGAGCTACATTCAGATAGATAGATAGATATCCAAAGCGAAGTAATTTGGCGTTCTATAGACCACATAATTAAAGACCCATCAGATAAAAGCAAAGTTTAAAAAATAAATAAATGAGACAACACTAAAAGAGGAGGTAATATCAACAACTATGTTAGGGGACATAATCATATGCCATTTCCGTATTAACCTCTGTTTCCTTACTTATTGAGTTACAAAAATAATTTGAATACTTTCTCCAGCACTGGTCTGTATCTGAAAACAGTGTGGATGTTATGTGTAAACAGCCTGCCATACAGAATTGTCGCAATTTGTTGACATAACTGTTACATCAGCATAGGCGCCACATGTTGTCTTCCTAATGGAAACTGTGAGGAACAGGACATTAACTCAGTAGTTAATTCTAACATGTCGAGTGACAACTGAATTTCCGCACTAAGAATCGTTCTTACGAGAAAAACATGTAGCCTCTGTTGATTAATGTGACAGTGCCGCAGTAGTTCTCTTGATTGAGAGTTATTTCTTTATAGCCTAGCCTTGATGCGTCATTGTTAAAGGGACGTTCACAACCCGGAAGCTGTCTGGAGTTGTTACAGAATGCTGCGTATGTGACCACATATCGTCACCTGCTCCTTTGTGTTTGTGCTAAATTGTAGCTGTTTGAATAGGTTTTATACAAAATTGGAGTAGCGTTCATAACATGTTGAACATCCCGAGCCAGTCGTTCCCAGCGCCCAGCTCCCAACAGAGGGTCTCCCCGTCCGCACAGTCCGGAAGGAACAAGGTAACACTGGAACCATATATCAAGCAGAGCTGAGAAAGCTATGTAACCAACATTAATGTCACTGTCGCGATCTCCGTATTTCCTTTGTCTTTTTTCTAACACTAACTGGCACATTAGCGACCAATCATTAAATATTTCATTTCTTTGCAAGCAGCAGCTTCACGCCCTCTTGTTTACCTCTGTGTGATAGGTGTCCCTGAAGCCGGGCCACAGTCTGATGGACTGGATCCGGTTTGCCAAAAGTGGAAAAGACTTGACAGGGTTGAGAGGGCGCCTTATTGAAGTGACCCAGGATGAGCTGCAGAAGCATAACAAAAGAGAGGACTGCTGGACCTGCATCCGAGGTGAATCAAAAAAACCAAGGAGTCATTATTTATTTTCTCGGCACATAGTGCCATTTATAGTACGGTAATTGTTACTTTAAGTAACATAATATAGTATTTTACAGAAATACTGTATCAACAAAAGCAACCTAGGAGAAATTTGACTTTGCATCATAGTCATATCTGAATCTTTGAAATCAGCCCGTGTGTTTAAAAACCTCCTGCCTTTTCTGGCTGTTGGTTATCAGCCATTGGAATGGTGGAGGAGATTGATTTTTTTCACATAATATAAAATAGTGTCATAATATGGGGACAGATTTAACTTTTTAAATAGTTATCCTGCATTCCTATTTGTTACCTAAAAACAGGTTTTTGGTACCAATACCTGTAGAAGGCATTACAACATAATACAGATTAAGCTGATTTTCTCTATGTATGTCCAGGCATGGTTTACAATGTGACACCTTACATGGACTACCATCCTGGTGGAGAAGAGGAGCTGATGAAGGCAGCAGGAATAGACGGGACTGACCTTTTTGACCAGGTAGCTGTGCTTAAAAAGAAAGTAAAGCTCAGATGGTCTCTGTTTTCCAACATTGTTAAAGCCGTTTCATATTCCATTTCTCTGTTAAGATTAAGTTCATTATATTTAAGATCTATGTCAGGAATGACCCTGATGAAAGCCACAACCTGATGTGGTTTTTAGTACTTCATGTGCTGCAGGAGGGTTTCACCTCACCATATCTGTTCTCTTTCCATGCTCATTGGAAGAGGGTGAAGTTGTGCCAGAGACCTTTGGCTAGCTATAGAACCACATCTTTATCCCTTTCCGGATCAAGACATGTACTTTGTAATGCATGAATTAAAAGGCCTCTCTGCTTATTAAGCCATAATTGAAGTATCTAGCACTGGATTCAAACAGTTCAAATACGAGAAATACCAGAACTTAGTGTAACCAAGTGTTAAAAACACAAGTAAAAAGTGAATAGATATTGATTTAATATCTTCCTCTACAATGAGATTAAAAAGTATAAATAAATAGATTTCATGTCTTATTCTACAATAAGAGTTAAAAAGTAATAAAGTTAAAAATAAGTTAGTAAATATGTTCATAAATATGGATAAAAAGTGCTAAAAATCTTTAAAAACTGTGAAATATGCCTTTAGTGATTGCTTTTAGTGACGAATTAAGCAACCAATGGGCTTTTTGCACCTGCTTTGCTGACGTCACAACCTCATGTGCAAATGCGGCTTTCTTTTTCCCGCTTTGAGTTATCATGACAGCTAGAAAAGACAAAGTCGTATTTCAGACGCAAATAAAACAACACTATGCACTTTGTTCTCTTCCCAATAGAGAACAAAGTTTTCATGGAAATCCATGAAAACTTTTAAGTTTTCATGGATTTCCAAGCGGTCCTGAATTAAGAAGACGGTGGCTTGTAAATATCCGTCGCTACCAGTTAAAGCTAACACCACACAGCAAAGTTTGCAGCCTTCACTTCACTCCGGATCAGATTCTTCAGCCTAAAGAAGAAGGAAAAGGAGCCGTCTTGTGTTATCTGGATGGAATCACTTCTGTATTCAGCCTGAAAGAGCAAGTTTATGGGAACGAGAGAGCAGACCAGAGCCAGACAGCCGAGCAGCTGATCCACCTGAACACACTGCTGTTAACACTGTCCTGCTCCACAAGAAGCATGCAAAGGAACACGGCCATATTTTTCTAAAAGCAACAACTTTGAACCTGAACAGTTAGCTGAACTAGAACTCCGACACCAGAGCTGCTCTACTTTAAAGCTATCAGGTTGTTGTGCTTCGGAAGCAAAAAGCCTGAAACGCAAAATCCCCCGTTACTGGATCGCTGACACTAATGACAATAAACGCACGTAATATGCTTGAAAATAAGATAGAAACATTGTCCTTCTCGGGGGTCCTCTCTATCTGGGATATCTCTGTCCCTTTTTTCCTCTAAGTGCTTCATACAAGGAGTGTATGAGGTGAGCTGCTCGTGGGATGAAACGGTTATAAAAGGTACCATCCCTTTACTGAGGGAGGGCGGGGAAAAGCGGAAACTGCTTCAACTTTTGCAGGTAGGGGAACCGCCCCTTGAGAAGACACTTTGTATCCCAGGAACTCAACAGCAGGCAGTCCAAACTGGCATTTAGCTGGGTTCATGAAGAAGTTATGTTCACTGAGTCTAACAAACAGCTGACAAAGGTGCACCATGTGTCCTTCCACAGACGGACTAGCCACCAATATGTCGTCCAAATAGACAAACAAAAGCAGCATACCCTGCAGGACTGAATCCTTAAGTCCTTGGTAAGTCTGCGCTGTGCCTTTAAGATCGAAGGGCATCCAAAAAAACTCAAATACCAAACTGCAGTTTTGGGTACATCTAAGGGATGCACTGGAACCTGATTGTAACCTTGCAACAAGTTGCTCCAGCCAGGCGGGCAGAAAAGTCCTGAATGTGAGGAATTGGGTATCTGTCATTACTGGTCGCATTGTTAAGGCGCCGAAAATCCCCCAGGGTCACCAATTCCTGTCTGCTTTGGGAACCATATGCAACGGAGACTTTTGGAGTGCCATACAATGCCAAGACGCTTCGTGTTTGCAAACTCCTCTTTCACTATCGCTAACTTAGCTGTGTCTAGGCTGCGTGCTCGTGCAAAAACCGGTGGATTGACCGTAGGTATACAATGTTCCACCCCAAGCTTTGCCACAGTAGCAGAAAATGTGGGAACCGTTAAAGATGGGAACTCTTCTAACAGACGCTGATACTCATCACCTGTGGCAAGCATGTTGGCGAGGGATCGATGGCCGGGACCGCCAAGTTTACAGGGGTGTGAATCAAAAGACAAAGCATCTATTAAACAGCTATTAGTAACATATACTAATAACCTAAAAGCACACAAAAAAAAGCCGCACCCAAAATAGGTAAAGACACAGATGCTATTCCAAAGTCCCACTGAAACGGATGTCCGTTGAAACACAGTCACCAACCTCGATCCAAAAGTGTGAATCGGGGTGCTGTTAGCCGCGTCCTGCGGCGGTCCGTTACTTTCGCACAAAACATCAGCCGCTGAAACTAGCACGATGCTCCGCTGTGCACCCGAGTCCACCAGGAAACGCCATCCAGAGACCTCATCCAGGATGAAAAGCAGCTTGTCCGAGCTGCCGGCACACACAGCTGCTAGCGAGCGCTGTGTGTTTCTTTGCACAAAATTAGATGTACGTGTCTAATTGTGCTGTTTTATGTATTTATTGTCTAACAATAAATACAAACAAAGCAATACTTTGTTTGAAGTATTGCTTTATCCTTGTTGTATAGTAGCATTGTCCCATCATCAGAAGATGTCCCATTGTCCCATCTTCTGATGGACAAAATTCTCCCAGGGAAGTCAGTGGTGTTATTCTTTAAGCATACTAATGTGTTGACCTTGACCTTATGAACTTTCTCACCTGGGTGTTGTTGCTGTGTCTTGCAGGTCCATCGATGGGTCAATTATGAGTCCATGTTAAAAGAATGCCTGGTTGGACGAATGACTACTAAGCCCGTAACAGCTAGTAAAGGTGAAACCTGATTTGTGCTCTCTGTTTTTGATATGGTTCTTCAGCCCTTAACTAAAATGGAATTTAGTCTTGAAATCTCATAGAAATGTCACAGGAATCTGATTCCACTATGACATTAGTTCTTTTAAATCCTCCCTGCAAACATATTCATAGCTCATGTTTGCCAAGTGTTTCTGAATATCTCTAATGAGTCATGCTGATTGTTATATTTTCCCCAACTGCTTTTTGGAAAGCAGATTTTAACCAAGTTATTTTTGTTTTTAAAATAGTGAGAAAAATGTTGTGTTAGAAAATTCAAGACGGTTCAAGTCCTAACAATGCATCAGAGTTTGTGTTTGTAAGTATAGGACTAAGATAAAAACTGAGCCTTCTACAATTAATGATGTTTTAGTAATTATAACAATAATGCATTTACATGTTACATCTTTTCAAGACACCCAAGGACACTTAACAAGAAAACAAAACAAGAATACACTAAAAATGAAAACAGATGTGGAGGAACAAAAATTACAAACAAGAAATTACAGAAAAGGCCAACTTGAACATACATTTTGAGTTGTTATGTTAAAGTAGGAAGAAAGTTAATATTATGAAAATGTGAAGGCAGAGAGTTCCAGAGTTGGGGAGCAGATTGCGAAAATTTTGATCCCCAAGCTGCTGAGCTGTTTTAATCTAAATGTGACTTTATATTAGTTTCAGATAAAGTTCATTCTGTTTACGTTATGGAATGTGATCTGATGAAATATTCCTGCCCTTTTTTACCACCATGTATGTCACTGTGACATTTGCTCTGTCTGTATCAGTTCAATATCCTCAAAAAACTAAACAGTAATCACATTCTGCCCTCATCATAAAATAACTTACTATTTCTGTTTATGGATTTTTAAGGTAAAATAACCAAAATGTGGTGTTTTCATGAAATGTGTTCTTCATAACTTTTAATCGGATCCATATGTGAATATTGCATACAATTATATCTGTTATAGAAGTTTTTATACTTTGATGTTTGTTGAACCCAACAAAAGCTGCACATAATAATAATAATAATAATAATGATAAAACATTTTATTCAATGTGTCACTGATGCGTCATTGACTTAAAAAGCACTGATTGTAATCTTTTGTTGACATCTCTTCCTCAGCCATCATCCTGCCTTCATCACCAGCAGGTCTTGCTCCACCTGCTGCAGGGCCTCCTCCACCAAACAAAGACTCTCAGCCTCGGTATGAAACTGAGTATATTTGCAAAGAGTTGCAGTTAAAGACTGATTACTTTAACTGCATGTGCTGTTTGTTGTTAAAGGTACGACTGGTTTCAAACTGATGCAACTGTTCACCTGGCTGTTTATGCCAAAAGAAAGGTAACGAAGGTTTAACTAAAATTAATCACTTGCTTAAAAGATGCAGAGAAATTCCAAACATTACCTGAGTTTTGATGTTTCTGTAGTGAAGCTGTTGAAACCCTGTTGGGTATTAAAAGCCAGCATCCAGACTAATGCTGCGTTCATACTGCAGCCTGAAGTGACCCGATTCTGATTTTTTTGATGTAATGCCACCTGCATGTGATATTTTCATGACAGCCTGAACAACACAGGTCAGATTCTTTTCGAATGTGACCCAGGCCACTTGGGTATCCGATACGTATCCGATTAAAATGTGACCTAACGCCTAGGTTGCATTCATCCGACCTGAACGTCACTGATACTCGACAAATGTTACTATTCTGCGTCCTGATATGCGCAAGCGAGAAGAAAAACAACTATGGGGGACTAAATGAGGATTATGTTGTTAAAATGCTGACAACAACTTCAAATGTGTAAGCTATGCTCCGCCATTAGCATCCATGTTTACTTCCACAAACACTGAGCACTTATTCGTTTTATGGCGGTTGGCAGAACATAAAGAACGCTGATGTTATTGCGCCCTCTACCGCGTTTGCCGGACACTTTCTGGTTGTTTTGCAGAACACACACAGGTTGCATATATTTGGAAGTGTGAATGGCCATGGCAAAAAAATCCTATTTGACAAAAAATCGGAATTGGGTCACTTCATACTGCAGTGTGAATGCTGCAGTATGAAGCATTCACACTGCAGTGTATGACATGCTGTGTATGACACAGCATGTCATACACAACATGACATGCTGTGTATGTCATGTTGTTTCTCTCAGATCCCCAGCTCAGGATGTGTGACCGTTGACCTCAAAGCGGGAATTCTTCGGTTGGAAGTTCTCCTTGGGAAACTGTCCTACATGATACACTTAGGTGAGCAGATTCAATGTTACTTCTTATCTTCTCTTTTCCCCTTATAGATTTAAAATACATTTACTTCCAACAAACTGAAAGCTACATAATTTAGTGTAGCTTTAGATATGTTCTAGTAGCTTGTCATTGATGTATAATGTCTGGTGTAATTGAACTGATACTGCAAACTAAATGAATTGAATCAGTTTTCTTCTTTGCTAGTTTCCACTTTGTAGATTTCAGTTAGAAGGTCCAGAAAAAAAAAAAAACTTCATTCAAGCAATATATATTCCAGAAATACTTAAGGGAAATGGCAAACTTGCAAAACACACACTTATGACTAAGTGTGTGTTTATGACTCACACTTAGTCATAAAATGTTTGTTTTGTAGATGAAATGGTGCAGATGAGAGATCGCCCGATAGAGTTTTTTAATGCCGATGCTGATACCCATTATTTTGACATCAGTCTAATCAATCACCAATATGTGCTGGCGATACCTTTGGGCTGATTTTTAAAACAGATTTTTTTTTTTCTTCCATTTACATAATAAAAAATGACATTATAACAACAAATTTCAAAAAAGGAACACTTATTACCTCCTACAAAGAGTCAGACAGAAATAATAAGATCTGAGAAAAAATAAGAAATCTGTGAATAGACAAAATATAAGACTGGAGGTGAGAAAAAGAAAAGAAGTACTAGAGAAAATAAATCCATGTATGGTTTAAAAAAATACAAAATATGAAAAAAAAAAAATTAATGTCATAATAAATAAAAATATTGCCTTAAATAAATCAGGAATATTAAAAAAAGAAAAACATAATTCAAAAAGAAAACTAATAAAGCCTTAAAATTGATGGAAACAAAGGAAAATGAAAGTATAGTCATAACATTACATTAATACTGTTGATAGTTATAAACAAGTTACTTTATCATATTGTATGTTTCCAAATGAGCATTTTCAGAAAAGAACTCAAACCATCCAGCTGATTAAGCTACACAATCACCAGCAGCCTCAGCTCTATCAACAAGCTTTGAAAAAGTAGAAATACGAAACATATTTAAATACGAACATACATTGCACCTTGGATGTAAATATCTCTCTGAAAGGAAAAGGCATGAATAACGTTTCCTATGATGTCACAAACATATACATTGTGGTCTGCAAAAAGCAAATCTTTTAGAGGACCTAACGTCCGCATATTTTCAAGTGTCGGCTCACTTAAGTGCAATGTCATACTGAACTCGTCTTCATCACCGCTGGTAAAATTCTTAATCAGCTGTGCATATTGCTAAATATAAAGGACAAAAACATTTAGAATAGAAACCATTTGTAATGGAAACACAGCTTGTCTGTCTGTGTAGAAGGTTGTGATGGATGGATGGCTATAGATCCCTCACTCACTCGCTCGCTCACAGCCTTTTAACCAGGTTGCGTGGGGCCAAGATTTCTGCTGATATTTTACATGTGAAATAAAAAAGGTAATTTCTTATATGTATTAGTGAAGGGTTTTATTTGTTAAATGAGTTTAGCCTCTGTTAGACTGCCCCCAGACAGATGTGGCCACCCACATCTTCCCATCATCGGCGTGTGAGTGTGAATGACTGGATGTAGTGTACAGTGTTTGGGGGTCTAGACCAGATAAAGCACTGTACAAGTAAAGGCCATTTACTTTTTATTTCCTTTCAGATCTTGCTCATGAAGTTGAGGAAAAGGTTTCTGGTAAGAAAAGAGTATTTCAATACACGATGCTGCTAATTTTCCAAATCAGTTGGGCTTTTATTTTTTACACTTTTGGTTGAGGACAAAAATCAAATATTTGAATTATTCATCAGTTCCAGGTAATATGTTTTTAGTTTAAAAACTGATCTCTTTTAACCATGTTGCTTTGGATTATTCTTCTAAGTTAAATCAGAGTTAGGCCATTGTCAAGCTCTACATAGCTGAGCTTTATGAAACAGGAAGTGAATAGCTTGTTTTCTGTGTGTTTTCCATCTGTCTGAATGGCATGTTCCTGATCGTAAACTTTGGTTATCACCAACAGTTCATACTGCTTTATCTGTGGGAAAGATCCAGGTCACCATAAACAAACAAACTAGAGGAAAATGGACAAGTCTTGGTCAACCTCTGGAATTTCATAACACATTTCTATGCAAAAGAAACAGAGGTGAGAATCTTAATGAGCTCCGTGACATGTCACTTTTATGGCCCATTGAACAATGAATCCAGAGATAATCCTGATGATATTTGCCTTTCATTTCATTGTATCTATTTATAGTCAAAATTTAGTCAGCTGACAATCAGAAGATGGTTTTTGTATTCACAACCAGGATTCATCTTACAGCATCACTGGTCCCCTAATAAAGCATTATTGATTTCTTTTTTACTCTCTCTTCTCTTCCTCTGTGTTCCAACTATTCCCTCAAGGGCCTTTCTATCGGGACTGTAGACTGGTGTCTAAAGTGGAGGTGACTCATAATACACATGTTTTCAGACTGCAGCTTCCTGAAGGGACCGTCATGCATGTGGCTGTTGGAAAACATGTTTACCTCAGAGCTATCATTGAAGGTAGCTAACAACAAACCTGATCTTCATCATGTTCACAGATGAAGATGATCTGCTTAGAGAAATCTCCATTGGTGCATAAATGTCACTAAATATAAAATGTTCTGTAAAAGTTTTTTTTGTTTTAAGTGAACTAATAATACATTATTATTTATATAATAAAAAGAACTAAGTCAAAGGTCAGTTCATGGTTTTGGCAAATGTGTTGATTAATATAGAAATTCTAAGAATGCTCGACGACATGCACTTATATTTCCAGGTACTGAGATAGTGAGGCCATACACTCCAGTGGATCAGAATCTGGTTCCAGCTTCCTCACATGAGTCAGACCTCTACCTCATGATTAAAGTCTATCCCGATGGAGTTTTCACCCCATATCTGAACAGCCTGCAGATGGGTATGTCACAGCCAGACCAAACAATGAGGCGATGTGTTTGTGTGTCTATCTCATCATGTCTTTACTGAACCTGTCCTCTAATTAGATTTTAGTACATCTGAGGACATCTCAGGCCTTCCTTGAAAGCAAATATTGACTAATTATGATGAACAATTTCTCCTCAGAGCCATTTAGAAAATCTGCTACTTGAACTACTTCCTCCTTCCAGTATTTGAACAGATGAAGACATCCTCTTATATTAATCACTGCATGTATTTATGTTACTGAAAAGTAGGTCAACAATGAAAATAAGGAAAAAAAAGCAACATATTACCAGATGAAACAAAATGTTGAATCAACCCTAAAAAAACCCCATCCTCTTCTACCAGCATATATAGAACATAAAGTAGTATAGGAAAGCTAAGCTAGAATACTAGCCTGAAAATATCAGTAAGTACACTACTTAAAAACAAAAACATTACCCATTATCTTCAACATCACCGTAGGACAAAAATCCAAGTCCTCAGAATCATCACTCAGGTAGGCAGGGTTACGGAACTGAAGTGTGTAAGGAAAGTGTACTTCTTGAGATGAACATTATTGAAACTTTCTACCAACCTTTTAAGCCCTCTATATGTTTAGTCATCTCTAAGGAAACTTCAAAAAGAGAAAATGTGAAAATAATGTATTTGGAAGGAAAGCAGCAGTAGAATACCAAACTGTTTTCTAAGTAACTTTTCTAATTACTTAAATAAATCATCATGTTAATCCCAAATTCTTTTCTGCAAAATAAGTACATGCATTTCAATCATTAGACCTTTTACAATATATCTATGAATTTATTTC